>CAUJRU010000139.1:1446825-1534127 GCA_963277665.1 Viscum album | reverse complement strand
ACTGGACTGTCGATCGAAAAATCGTAAATGACAATCCATGGGGAATATTAATTTTTTAAATGTTTTATAACATCTATTATTTAATAACAGATGTTATAAACTATTTTTATTACATTTATAATGTCGGTTATTATAATAACTGACGTTATAAATGTATCAGATACCTCTTTTTTTACACCAGTTATTTTATAACCGACGTAAAAAAATCCGCGTGTTGGTTTTTTACGTCGGTTATTCAATAACTGACATAAAAAATACATCAGAAATCACAGTTTTTACGTTGGTTATAATATAACCAACGTTAAAAAGGCCTCAAATGAAGCTTTTATACGTCGGTTATTTTATAACCAACGTAAAAAATTTGTAGATACCTCATTTTTTACGTCGGTTATTTGATAACCAACGTAAAAAACACCGCATTTTGTTTTTTTTAAGTCGGTTAATTTATAACCAATGTAAAAAACGAACGCATGCAATTTTTAACGTTGGTTATTAAAATAACTGATGTAAAAAATTTACTCTCTGCATTTTTTACATAGTTTATAAAATAACCGACATAAAAAACCCCATATCACAGATTATCACGTCGGTTAAATATAACCGACAAAAAAAATGGTGACGTTAAAAACGTTTTCTGCACCAGTGCCTCATCATGATTTCTTTATCATGGTTTTGTCTTACATCAAAGTATGTGTTAGAATGACACACATTGATAATGATCAAAAGTTATGAGACCAGGGCACATTTCTATTAATATGAACATCCAATGACACCTAAAACATGTGTTCTTATTTGTGGGTTTGTCCTCATGATCTCACATACCATAGATCATTATTTGTGAACATTATGAGAATAAGCCTCAATGTTTATAATCCCCCAACACCTGATAATCATACATCAATTTTGTCTAGTAAGTATAATGTATCATGACCATAGTACATTTGTTTAAGATTAATTTAATAGTATCTGAAGATTCTCATTATAGCAGGGGATCTGCTATAACCTTTTTAAGCAATAATTAATATATGGAAATTACCATTTAGATAGTGGATGAAGAAATGTATACACTAAAATGGTATGTTTAAATCATGTATATCTCATTGTATAAATGAAATGGTAATAAAACAGTATTTTTTAGTTGGTTTTAGGGAACCCACTATTACAAAAATCCCACTTGCACTGAAGCTAGCTTGCTGACGATCCTTATTATCTCTCACATGATTAAAATCATTTTTCTGTTGAGTCACAAATTGAGTTTCTAGTAATATTAATATAATTTTCATTATGATAAAACTTTAATTACATGGTGAAATTCCAAGAACTGGAACAAATAATTGTGTTTAATAATTTCTTCTTAGCTGCCTCAGAAGATGTAACATACTCGGTATTGGTAGATATGGTTACCACTATCTTGTACAAGCATGTCTCACTCATTCCCTAAGAATGAGTACAATATTAGATCACATTTATCTAAGGAATACTAGTTTGTGTCCATCAAAACTATTATCCCTTCTTCTCAACATAACACGTGCATATCCTTTCAACTTCTTCAAGTGCAATTGGATAGTTTTGACTGCTTCCCATGTAGTTATCCTGAATATAATTGATATTTTCCTATCATAAATTATATATTATAAATATATTTTCTTATACATATCATGGTATATGTGATTTCTCCATAATTTAAGTGTATGGAATTTAAACTCACCAGTTTAACCACCTCTTATGCTCATGCAAGTCTACATGGAGAGATTTATACCATGTGACACTAGTAAAAATTATCTCTAATATTATTCTAAAATATATTTTTCAATATCATGTCAGTATATGTAATGTGGAATAGGTCTAAAAAACTATTAGATCTACATTCTTAGATCTTATTCCCTAGAACTTAGGTTTCGAATTTTAGTCAATCTCTGGAGAATTCATTGATTATTCTCTTAAAAAACTATAAGACCCATAATATTTTCCATATGTTACCAAAAATTTTGTACTTGTAAAACAATGGCACACCCACTAACCTATGATAGACACATGGGAAAGATTCATTCCTAACAAATGTTCTATGATCTTTTTTGTTACTTCAATCCTAAATTATATTTTAGTAACTTGAACCCTTATTTTCATTCTATGATGTTACCATTCCTTTTTTATTGCATCGTACAAACACCTTCCATAATTGGTAGTCTTGAAATACAATGCCCAATAATATGATCATATAAATATTCTATGACAAGTAAAATTCTAATGGATTTAGGAATAACAACTTCGTGTTACCAAATGAGCCTTATTGGCACCACCCTTATACCATCCATGTATCGTCTCACTTGAATACCTATCGTAGTATTCAAAATAATAATCCCCTGTTGTTTGATACATAGAATCTATTTTTAAATTTTAAGTGACTTTTTCGATCATAGATTATTTCTAAATACAACTTAATTATAGGAATTATTATTCTCAATGAATAAAATATAATTTGAACATAGTAAATATAAAACCATCACCTTGGTTTTATGCTTCTTAAGAAGTATGTGTCTCTAAAACATTTTCTTCCACACCTCTTGTAGAACATGCTGCTATGTCAAATATTTTTTTTATCTCTAATCATTGACTAAATCCAAGTCAATATTTCTCCTAATATCTAATGTAGATATGTGCATCCTTTTATAGAAATGTATCCTATCACATTACTACAACTTTTCTATCATAGGGATTTATGTAATATCCTAAGAAACTTTTAGGATAATTACTTTAGATGCACAATTTGGTTTTCTTAATACAAGTTTGTTTATATCATAACAAAGTCTTTGCATCTAAATGCATGTTCTTATGATAATGGATTTCCATCAAAATACAAATGATATGATATCCATTTTTCATTACATTTGACATAAAGTTATGGGATAACATCATTATTTCCAAAGCACATCTTGAAATATAATGGACGTTTCTGCAATGATTATTAGTCTCAACATTGATACTACTTTTACGAACATCATGTATCTGATGTGTATAAGAAAATGTGTGTTTAATAATTACTCCATGATGAATTTTTTATCAATGTTAACATGTAAAACATATCATCGATCCTCCTTGTTAACATTAATTTCATGATGTAGATAGGGTAATGTGCATTAAGGAATTAGTCCATGGTACATTTTAATGATCAATAAATTCTTGGTCAAGATATTCATTAGCATACCAGTCTGAAGAAAATCATATCTTTTGACCATGCATGTATCATACTTTACTTTATAATTACTTAATAAACTATTTAAGGAATCATATGAAGTATTTTTAACACAAGCTTACCCTATGAATAGTTCACTCTCACTAGGTGAACTAATTCTGAAATCTTTGTGGATTAACTTTATTTATAAAGGTTTATTTGTCCAAAATAATAAAGTATATATGTCGATAATACCTAATGTTTTTAGATCCACTAAGTCTATATTCCATTCCAGGTATATCCTTGATGTCTAATTTTAGTTTTACTTGACAAAGAATTATCTTTCTGCAACTGGGTATATAAGTCTTATATTTTATATTCATCAAGTATTTTCTATGATTCATGTAACACTGAACTATTTATTGAGTATCAAACACCACAAACAACATTCATTCCTAAACCATAATAATTTCTCCATGAATCCAAATTACACGTGAGATAATTTTTTTGGTTATACTCAATAAAACATCTACTATAATCATTCAATTGGTAACTAGAAGTTGTATGTTTCTCACCACTGGCTAAGGAACCACCGTTTCTCAACCTATTGAAGAATATACCTTACTTCCAATACTGTTTATATACTTAATTGGTTAATGTATTAAAAAATTTGAGTCTCAAGGATTAGTTTATTTGGGGAAGGGGAAACATTACAAAGAAAAGCAGACAACATACAATGTTGGGATGTACTCGGAGAGACTCGAACTCAAGAACTCTCTAAGACCCATAGGGGGGATACCACTAATCTAAACCATGGGAGTAAAACATGTATTTAGGTAATGAGTTATAGGTGTGGCCTTGCACCACATGTGTGATACACATCCCCAGTGAGGCCCAAGGTTTCCAACCTTGGTATTGGGACAGTTCCCAATAGGGTAGAGGGTCTAGGAGTAATTATTGTAGGAATCATAGGTGTTGCCTTGTGAGGATTGGTTAATGTGTTAAAATACATATTTTATAGGCATATTTATTCAATACCCAAAAGGTATTATAGAAACATTACAAATAATGATGAATATACCGGAAGAATAAGTGATTACTTGCTTCTTTAATTATGTTCATTCTAATTAAACTTACATAGATTTATTTCATGATATGTGATGAAAATAACCTCATGTGTCATATATTTTTATTTGAAGGACGTTGTGAAGATGCCACTGGCGTCTACCTTCCCATTGGCCTTTTTCCCTTGTCTTTCAACTTATTTTCCCTAAGAACTAAAGATTAACCTTTCTTTAATGTTCTTATTGTTTGGAGAATCTTACCTAGAAGGGAAAAAAATAATTTTCCAATACTGTTCATTTTGTAAACATAAACGAAACTAGAGAATATGGGTGAAAATGATATGATAACGAGACTTATTGAATGATCATGATATATCTTTCAATTTAAAAAAACCATTGTAATTATCAGTATTTCATATCTTTCTTCACTTTCTCCATGTAAGCTTCTCAGAGATGAGACTACATGTAATATCATCCAAGTTATGATGTAGTAGCCATAACTTACATTTGATGTTTGATTACATCATTATGACATAACCACCATATGTGTTGTTTATGAGTCTCCAATAAGAATTTTTATACCCACACTTCTTATTGTGACTTAGCAGGTGATGGGGACACCAGCACCTTGAATTTCCAATATTATAGTATTGTGCACAAGTTCCTATACCACTCTTTGGAAAATCTTAATGGATTGAAAATTTATTTTTTCAAATAAATATCTTAGTTTATTTTATGTTATTACATTCCATTTTATACGAAAATAAAAACTAGAAAATTAGTACTTTTATATTGATTACCGATCAAGACATTATTGATTAACTAATTCATTCATTAAATGTATCCCACTATTTTCTCAAATTCTAGGAACCCTTGGTACTAGAATCAGAATACTCTGTCTCTTCAGTATTCTAGAGGTAAGGATCCTTAAACCCTCCCTTGTAGTCAATAATCTTTTTCTATTCCACTACTTAGAGAGCTCAAGATCAGTGTTTGACTGGACAATCTTATTAACACGTGGCTCCTTGATCTGTTTAGTGAAGTCTCAGCGTCTAAAATCATAAATATGATTTACTAAATGTTCACCTCTAAAGTTATAGCTAGATAGCTTTGGCTACTTCTTTTTTATCAACTTCAGTTAAATCAACTCATCACTCTCATAAAAAACTCTCTGGTAGGCACCCTCAACTTTGGCTGATGAGCACCCCGGAAACCTTGTTTTGTTCAAATTCGAATGATAGAATGCATTTTTTCTACTTAATATTTCATTGAGTTTTTTATATTTTTGGAGAAGAATGAAATTCATTTATATTAGTCTATTCATTATATGTTTTCATGTTGAAAATTGAACATTAATCATTTCTTTATGCATTTTACATATTATTTTATGTGTTTTCAATGTCATGCAAATTCATAAAATAATAAAGAAACACATAAAAGAAATTAAATACTCAATTATTCTTAAACATCTAATTTTTTTCAATTAATTTAAACTCAGTGGATCAACCACGACCTAGGGGTTTCATACCTGAGTCATAAATTGACTCATGATGCAGCTCATTCCCGTCTAGTGTGACCACTTCTCATATAGATTTCATCTCGACATGGCGTGGTCTGAGACTTAAACCATATTTTTCATAGTATAAAAATACTTGCACGTATGTGAGGGGGTCTCAGAAGTACAAAATACAGACATATAAAATTGGACACGCATACACTTATACATATTGACCAAAATATAGCGATGTACTGACAGTCTTATTTTATTACAATCATCACACAAAGATAAATAACTAATTAAATAAAAAATTCATACACATGGTAGATCAATTTCTCAAGACCAGTTAGTACAATTAATTTTTATGCGCAGGAAATATTAAACTATAATAAGTTAATTATGAGGGTATTAATTAAATTCAAATAATTTAAGTATATTCTATTTGATTTTAATTTAATTTTAAGTCCAAAAACTAATTAATTAATTAATTTAATACCAAAGTTAAATTAATTATTTGACGTATTAAAATTATTATTTTTTTAACAAAAAAATATTTTATAATTAATTTAATTTAATATTAAAATTAAATTAACTAATTAAATTAATTGTGTTTATATAAACAATTACGCAGTCCTGAAACCCTGTACGGGGTCAATGCGGGTAGGCCCAATCCCATGCAGGTCCATACCAGGTCAGACAAACCTGTATAGGGATTTTCTAGACCCTAATGAGTTCCGAGTCAGAAACATCCACCTCGGCCCATTATTGGGTTGCTTGAGTCAATCAAGGGCCCATGGAATTGATTACCTCATGCTTTGGAGTCCGCACACAATTGAGTTGGATCAGATGGTGTTGAATCTCACTAGATCTGGTCTCTATATTATCGGGGATGTAGTATAGGCCGTGGAGGTGTGTCAGGAGGGTACCATGGCAACTGCTAGAAAAATAGGTTGGTAGAAAGAGAAGATGGTTAGAACCTTGATGCGTGAATTGGGTTCACTGTCCAAAACGGTTTGATCCACCCCCATGTTGATGGTGTAGGGTTCTCAGTGAAAGTATCCCTCGAGGATTTCACCAAGGTTTGGGGAAAATCGAACACCAATTTCCGATTGCCCCGCTGCACTGATGTTGGGAGAACTCTGGAGAATTTCTTGGATTTAATAAAATTAAAACATAAGTGATCTCATCATAGCTTATTTATAGATTTGAAATGGTTAGAATTGAACCAGTTAGATCAAATAACACAATGGTTCGATCGAAACAAGATACCTCTTGGTAATGGACACAATGCCTCAATCTCACCATTTCGATCAAGGAACGCATTGGTTCAACTGAAAAGACACAACTATTGGTCAGAGACACATCAGTTCAAATTTGAGAAAACACTATCATTTAAATAAAATTATAACAACAAAATATTTTGAATAAAATATACAAAATATATATAACAATCTCCCACTTTTATTCACAAATATTAATTCTCCAGATCATAGGTGATTCATTATACATAATAAATGTATCTTTCGATTTAAACCTTTACTTAGTATCAATATCTCAAATTTTATCAGATTTATAGGTTTTCGTAACATTAAAATTATTAACCTCTATGATAAACTGAAGAAATCCTACATATAATGAACTTTCATCCAACATCTCATTTTAATAACACTTTTAAGGCCATGTGCTTATATCCTTTTTCTTGAACTCTCGAAGGAGTAAACCCAATAACTCCTGTAAGAAGCGGAACCACTTATAAGTTTATATAGGAAAAATATTACAATGTGCTTCCATTATTATAGCACATAACTTATCGAGTCTTAATATTTTGTTAAGAGCTTAAAACTCAACCTCTTCTCATAACGGATGATATTGACACCAAAAAGTGGGGTTATTTTTTTCAATATCAACAATCATCTTCATAACTTGTTTTTACACATTAAACACTTTGATTGGGATCTACCTAAAGAATGTTTCGGGTTTCTATTACTGAAATGATTTATTCAATGGGCTTTAACCCTATATCTTTATTAGTTTCACGAATAACCTCTCTCGGCAAAGATTTTTTAAACAGATCCGCAAGGTTTTTACACGATCTCACATAAACAATTGTTATGGTACCATATTGTAACAATTGTCTCACATAATCGTGTCTCAAACTTATATGTCTAGACTTTCCATTGTACATGCAACTGTATTCCCTTGAAAATGTTGCTTCACTATCACAACTGATAGAGATAGGAGGCATCGAACTAGGCCACAATATAATATCTAATAATCGATTCCTAATCCGTTCATCTTCCTTTCCACATGTTTCTAAGGCAATAAACTCTGACTCCATGGTTGAATGTGAAATACATGTTTGTTTCTTGCTCTCCCAAGAAACAGCACAACCTCCAAGAGTAAACAACCATCCAGAGGTGAATTGGTTATCACCAATACTGGTAATCCAAATTGCATCGGTGTATCCTTCTAATACATCCGGATAATCATTATAGTGTAAACATAAATCTTTGGTCTTTCTTAAGTATCCAAAAATTCTTGTTATACATCTCCAATGATCCACACTAGTATTACTAGTATATATACTCATTTTACATACCGCAAAACCAATATCAGGTCCAGTGCAATGCATTTCATACATCAATGAACCAATTACACTAGCATATTCAAGTTGTGATACAGCTCTACCCGTATTTATAAAAAGTTTAACACTAGAATCAAATGGAGTATTGACATCCTTGAAACCCAGATGATCAAATTTATTTAACATTTTTTCTATGTAATGATACTGACTTAAAGAATAACCCACACTTTTTTTTCTAACTTTAATGCCTAGAATAGTATCTACTATTCCAAGATTCTTCATTTTAAACATAGAAGATAAGTAATTCTTTGTCTCAGTTATACAAATCATAATGGTTCCAAAAATTAACATATCATCCACATATGAAGACACAATAACTCCATATTCTTTGGTAAACTTTTAATAAACACATTTATCCTAATTATTATGAGAAAAACCATTAGATAAAATAATAGAATCTAATTTCTCATGAAATTGTTTCGAAGCCTGTTTAAGACCATAAAGAGATTTAACAAGTTTACATACCTTGTTTTCATAACCTTGTAAAACAAACCCTTTTGGTTGTTCCATGTAAATCTCTTCATTTAATTCTCCATTTAAAAAAGCAGTTTTGACATCCATTTCATGAACATATAAATGATTAATTGAAGCTAAAGAAAATAATATCCTTATTGAAGTAATTCGTGCTATAGGGGCATATGTATCAAAATAATCAATCCCTTATTTTTTCCTAAAACCTTTAACAACCAATCTACCTTTAAAATCTTGAATGTTACCATTGGAATCATATTTCTTTCTGAATACCCATTTACTACCAATAGGTTTTGAACCTCTTAGTAAATCCATAACAACCCAAGTATTATTCCCTATAATAGAATCCATTTCATCATTAATTTCTTCCTTACAAAAAGCAACATCTATAGAATGCATGGCCTCTTTATAGTTCTTTGCTTCATATTCTATAGTCAAAACCATAGGATACTTATTCAGAAGTTGATAATTTTGATCTCCATCGACAAGAAAAATTATGGAATCAGGAGAAATAAAATCTGGAGGTAGATGTTTCTCCTTCCTAATTCTTGTACTCCATTTAGGTTCAACTTGAGAATCATCATAATTATCTACTATTATATTTTAACTATATGGATTACATGAGATATAGATATGAGGAATCACTTCCTCCACATCATCTTTACAAAACACATTTTAAAAAAACTCTACATCCCTTGATTCAACAATCATATTTGCTCCTAAATCGATAATTCTATATGATTTGCTATTTTCTGCATATCCAACAAAAACACCTTTAATTACTCTAGGGCCAATTTTATTTATTTTAGGATCAAGAACTCTATAAAAATCTAAACACCGACACACTTTGAAATAAGAAAGATTAGTTCTTCTTCCTTTCCAAATTTCATAAGGAGATAACATAGATTTTATAGATATGATCCTATTATGAATATGACACGAATCCAATAAAGCTTCTCCCCATAAATTTAATGGTAACTTATATTTATTAATCATGAAATTCACCATTTCTACTAAAGTGTGATTTTTCTTTCAGCTAAGCCATTTTGCTGAGGTGTGTAAGGTGCAGTTCTCTGGTGAATTATACTATTTTCGTCACAAAATTCATTAAACTCATTCATAAAATATTCACCACCTCTATGAGAGAGTAATATTTTAATCTTTTTGTCTAATTGGTTTTCAAATTCCGCTTTATACTTCTTAAACACATTAAAGGCTTCATCCAGTGTTTTAAGAAGATATATATGTAAATATCTACTGCAGTCATCAACAAAAGTAATAAAATATCTTTTCCCTCCACGAGTTAACAAACCATTTAATTCACAAATATCATAATGCACTAAATCTAATATATTATAATTTCTTTCAACACTATGAAAAGTCTTCTTAACAATTTTAGATTCTACACATGTTTCACATTTATTAAAATCTTTTTCGAAATTAATCAAGTTTAACTTCTTCATTACTTTTAATGAATTAAAGTTAACATGTGATAAATGATCATGCCAAAAATTAGAAGATTCAATAAAATAAGAAGAATATTTAATCATATTATTAATAGACAGTTGATACATCCCATCATTTGAATACCCTTTTTCCACAGACATTCCTCTCTTCGACAAGATAACCTTGTCAGATTCAAATGAAACCTGAAATCCATTTTTACACAAAAGGTCAACTAAAACTAAGTTCTTTTGAATTTCGGGAACTTACAACACATTGAGAAGGTTCAACTTGTTCCCAGAAGTAAAGTCAATCTCTACGATTCCCTGTCCATTAACGTTAATGTGTGCATTGTTACCAATATGTACTTCGCGATAGTACAATCATCAAACGTTTTAAACATTGAATGATCCTTGCACACATGCACCGTTGCTCCAGAATCTAGCCACACTCCCATCTTCATCAAGTTCATGTTGACTTCAGATATCATAGTGAATAGATTTTATTCAGTTAGAATATTTGCAGTGGGTTTGTCAACTTTCTTTCGATTGTGACATTCCCTTTCAAAATGCCATGGTTTTCCATAGACGAAGCAATCTCCTTTCTTCTTGGAAGGATTTCCTTTCTTCTAAAATAGTTGAATCTTCTTCTTGACATGTATGGAATAATTTTGTTGTTTCTTTCCCTCAATAATATTAACCTTGGTTTCAAATTGAGAATCCATACCCACGTCTCTCAACATGGATTCTTCTTCAATATGAATAAGTTTTTGCAATTTCTCTAAGGACATATCATCAATTTTCCTAATAAGTGACTTAATGAAATCCTTCCACATAGGAGGAAATTTAGTAATAGTTTCACCCACTTGAAAAATTTCTGGTATATTTATCTTAAGGGAATGAAGTTTATTTTCTATAACTTAAATCTCGTGAATTTTCTCCAACACGGGCTTGTTATCAACCATCTTATAATTTAGATACTTTGCAATAAAGAATTTATTGGTACCTTCTTCCTCTGCTTTATACTTGAATTCGAGTGCATCCCAACTCTCTCGAGCGGTCTTCATTTGGCATAAGTAGTCATAATGATGATTTGACAAAGTATTATGAATGTGTCCTCGACACAAGACTTCATCATCTACAAATTTCTTCCTCATTTCCCGAATGTGCTCAACATGAGTCATGTCAACAGGTGGATCGTCAACCTCTGAAATGGGATCATTGGGTATGGGAGGAAGATTCAGTTCCAGGATGTATGAAATCTTCAACACTGTCTGAAGAAATTTCATCTTGTCTTGCCATCGGGAAAAGTTGGTTTCCATCGAAACGGTCAAGTTTGACCATATCTTGGTTCATGAATTTCAGAGATTCGGAATCCATCTTAGAGGTTATGCCTTCTCAAACCCTTTTGATTGCTAGAAAAATAGGTTGGCAGAAAGATAAGACAGTTAGAACCTTGATGCGTGAATTGGGTTCACTGTCCAAAGGGTTTGATCCAGCCCCACGTTGATGGTGTAGGGTTCTCGGTGGAAGTATCCCTCGAGGATTTCACCAAGGTTTGGGGACAATCGAACACCATTTTCCGATTTCCCTACTGCACTGATGTCGGGAGAACTCTGGATAATTTCTTGGATTAAATTAACTTAAAAGATAAGCAATCTCGTTATAGATTTTTTTTAGATTTAAAATGGTGCGAATTGCACCGGTTCGATCAAAAGAACACATTGGTTCCACTGAAACAAGATAACACTTGGTGAGGGGCACACTACTTCAATCTCACCATTTTGATCAAAGAACGCATTGGTTCAAATGAAAAGACACAAATCATGGTGAGAGACACATCGGTTCAAACTTGAAAAAACACTATAATTTAAAAAAAAATTATAACAACAAAATATTTTGAATAAAATATACAAAATATATATAACAGCAACTGGGGGGTCATGCTGACCAGGGCGTGAAGAACGACGGGAGGCGTGGGATCTGGAATGCGGCACCGCGGGTGGTCTGACATAAGTTGATGGAAGGATCATCTAGATGGTATATGACTTATGTGGCGAGACCAGATTTGCAATAGGAAGATTAAGATCGGACCTGAGGGGGGTCCCAATCGAGGAGAATGTGGCCCGCCATGCAGATAGGGAAGCACCGGGTGCTCCCAGAGGAGGTGGTCGATCCAAAGGCTGACAGGGGAGGGTCGGAGGATGTGATCGGTGTGGGAAACTAGGATCATAGATAGTGGGGAGGAGGCGCGCTCTGGTACTGCGAACAAGCTGCGTGAGGCGAGTCCAGACGGGCCTCGACCGAACGGGAGGAAGGGCAGCGACAGACCCGAACTACCTGGATAGGTTGCACGCTGGAGAAAGTGACCTGACATCCCACAGGGATGAAGATGACACCAAACATTTAATTTTTTTAATTTTTTATTGCATCAAAATTCCACCTCCAAATAAAAGATTCTTGTTTGATGTGAAAATTCTCTACAGTGTTTTTTACACTTCCTGAAAAAAATTAAATAGCTTAGGTTCTTTTTTTAAATACAATTTAATGGAAGATTCGGTGATGTCGCCTTTTCCCAAAAAAAATTATTTTTTTCTATTTTAATTACATTTTTTATATATTTAACATTTTAATGTTTTATTATTATGTTGGTATGGTTATATATATATATATATATATATAATGTAATGTCTCAACATAATTTATCTTTTTTTCAAGTACGTGATTTTGATAACCTATAAAATATAAACTATAAGACCGATATGAATGAAATTTTAAACATTGATTAAAAATAAAATAAGTAGTTGATAATAAAAATGATTTCTTAAAAAAATGTTGATAAAAAATAATTTATTATCTTTCTAATCCACCTACTTGAAACATAAAAATATTTCAATTTTTTTACTCTTTTAGACTATATAATATAATCTATAAGACCGATATCAAAGAAATTTTAAACATTTATTAAAAATATAACAAGTAGTCAAAAATAAAAAGAATTTCTAACAAAATGTTGATGAGAAATAATTTATAAAAATTCTAATCCATCTACTTGAAACTTAAAAATGTTTCAAGTACGTGCATTTACTAGACCATTTAATATAAACTATAATACCTATATGAATGAAATTTTAAACATTGGTTAGACACATAATAAATAATTGAAAATAAAAATAATTTCTTAAAAAATGTTGATGAATTTTTTTATAAGCTTTATAATCCACCTACTTGATACATAAAAATGTTTCATGTATGTGAATTTTCTAGACTATATAATATAAACTATAAGAGCGATATGAATGAAATTGTAAACATTTGTTAGACATATAATAAATAATTGAAAACAAAAATATTTTCTTAAAATTTTTTGATGAAAAATAATTTAAAAGCATTCTAATCCACCTACTTGAAACCTAAAAAATATTAAATTATGTGCATTTTCTAGCCTATACTATAAGACCGATATGAATGAAATTTTAAACATTGGTTAGAAATATAATAAATAATTGAAAATAAAAATAATTTCTTAAAAAAATGATGATGGAAAAAAAAATTATAAGCTTTATAATCAACCTACTTGAAACTTAAAAATGTTTCATGTATGTGCATTTTCTAGACTATATAATATAAACTGCAAGACCGATATGAATGAAATTGTATCCATTGGTTAGACATATAATAAATAACTGAAAACAAAAATAATTTCTTAAAAAATGTTGATGAAAAATAATTTATAAGCTTTCTAATCCACCTACTTGAAACCTAAATATGTTTCAAGTATGTTAATTTTCTAGCCTATATATTATAAACTATAAGACCGATATGAATGAAATTTTAAAAATTTATTAAACATATAACAAGTAGTCAAAAATAAAAAAAATTCATACAAAATATTGATAAAAAATAATTTATAAACTTTCTAATCCACCTAATTGAAACTTAAAAATGTTTCAAGTAATTTCATTTTCTATCCTATATAATATAAAATATAAGACTGATATGAATGAAATTTTAAAAAATGATTAAACATATAACAAGTACTCAAAATAAAAATAATTTCTTAAAAAATGTTGATGAAAAATAATTTATAAGCTTTCTAATCCACCTACTTGAAACATAAAAATGTTAGAAGTGCGTGCCTTTGCTATCCTATATAATATAAACTATAAGACCGATATGAATGAAATTTTAAACATTTATTAAAAATTAACAAGTAGTCGAAAATAAAAATAATTTCTCATAAAATTTTGATGAAAAATAATTTATAAGCTTTCTAATCCACCTACTTGAAACTTAAAACTGTTTCAAGTATGTCCATTTGCTAGCCTATATAATATAAACTATAAGACCGATATGAATGAAATTGTAAACATCTATTAAATATATAACAAGTAGTCAAAAATAGAAATAATTTCATTCAAAATGTTGATGAAAAATAATTTATAATCTTTTAATCCACCTACTTGAAACTTAAAAATGTTTCAAGTACGTGTATTTTCTAGCCTATATAATAAAAACTATATGACCGATATGAATGAAATTTTAAAAATTGGTTATAAATATAATAAAAAATTGAAAATAAAAATAATTTATTTAAAAATGTTGATGAAAAATAATTTCTAATCTTTCTAATTAACCTACTTGAAACATAAAAATGTTTCAAGTACATGCATTTGCTAGCCTATATAATATAAACTATAAGACCGATATGAATGAAATTTAAAACATTGATTAAACATACAACAAGTAGTTAAATTTTTAATTTTTATTTATATGGGTCGTATAGTTTATATTTTATAGGCTTTCAAAGTCAAGTAGGATGCTTAGGATCCTCCTTGACATTCATTCTTTTCGATAACACTTCTGAGTTACCTTTCTTACATTCATTTCATTATCATTTTTTTATTTTACTTATGAAAATATTTATTTTCAAAAACCTTTTAGATGATTAGTAAATCTTTTAAATTTTGTTTACATTGTTTTTATATTGTATATTTTTTAATCTTTTACAGTTTTTTACTTGAAATTTACTAATTATTTCTATGTTTCAAGTAGTAAACTTTGAAAGCATTCAAATATAAAGTGTGCCTAAATTATAAATGAAAACTGAAATATAGGATAAATATATAAGAAGAGATAATAGTAATAATAGTGTTTTCATTTTAGTATACATAAAACATGTAAATGAACATGTATAATAAATGTCTATGTCTATAACGAGGAGATTTTGTCCCACATGGTAGTCTGCAAATAGGATATCCGTGTCGAGTGCACAGTGGAGTCTGATGACCTGGATAGGGCTGATCCTCAAGCACTGGAACATCGACTGGAACATCCTCTCTCTGTGTGTCAGTGGGAGGAGTTGTCAACTACATCTCGAATTTCCCTCCGGATCCTTCTTCCACTGTGGTGGTAGAAGGACCTGACATCATCATAGTGGGGAACCAAGCCTATGATAGAGTTATACCCAAAGACTGTGATGGATATGGAACCCATGGCTGCGATGGATCTAGACCCCAAGGCTGTGATGGATCTGGATCCTAGGATGGAGAGAACTGTAGATATCCTTTCAGGAAAGACGGATCCCATGCCACCTGAGGCACATCATGAATCAGATGATCCTGGACTACTATAGGGCCAACCTGTTCCTGTAGAACATGTGTGGCCTCACGTGTAGCATGAAACTATCTATGTCGTTGTGGTTGTGTCTCCTCAACACCAACAACAGCTGAAATATTTTCCACTAGGGCAGGAACCTCCTATCTCTGGGTCGGACGTGCGAAGATGCTCTTGGAAAGCACATGAAAATATTCCCTCACCTTTAGCACTACAGCATGGACGGATGCCCGGCTAAAGGCCCCCCTCCTCCTCTTCATCACTCATGTGAACAAGCTACTCTGTGTTACTAACCTGTAAAGAGATTCAAATTGAATTAGAAAATAGTTCAATAAACAAACTAATGTAAATTTATTGACTTACCATCAACTGCATCTCTATGCTGGGTTGGGTAAGATACAATATAGACTTCAATCTATACCATGTATCAAACTCAACCTAATCCGAAAGAAATAATCAATTCGTAGGAACACCCTAAATATGAAACTCTGCATGTCTATGCTACCAGTTGATAAAGTGGGAACATTCTTCATCCTACCTCCCTATCATCTTCCTCCCATGAAGCCACTCTATCTATCTCGATGGCAATGCAATCGGTTAAGTACAACAAAATGGGCACATGACTCTATCAGGCTGTTGCCACTCAATAATATCGAATTGAATTAGGGGAACTACATCCATAGCATCCTCAATCCCAATAGTGTAGTATGGTAGCAATTGGTCCATAATAATCTAGTATGGAAGCCATGAAATCTGAAATGACATGCGACTTTGTCAAAAAAGCTCCTAACTAAAAACCAAAATTGATGATATTATTAAATATGTTAGACTGTGATAGATTTTATATACATACCTGATTAGGTAAGAGATAGTCCAAATAGAGCCGATATACACCCAAATGCTATCTCGGAACCACGTCGAAATTGTGTTGTTGACACCACCTGTAAAATACATCATCGATAGTGAAAAATAATGAGAAATTAAATAAAATAACTCATAGTAGCATTAGAAACCAATAGAAATGACTGAACATACCAGTGTCTACACAGAGGGTCATGTAGCACCTCGATCTCGACCGGAAGACCAGCAAGATCAGGGCAGAATGCGGTGATGCTCTCCCATTCCCACATATGAATAAGGATGATGCATCTCTTGAGATCTACGCGGTCCCTGTGGGATAGCCTGCATAATGCTCTATACGTGTATTCCAAGAAGGCTGATCCCTTACTGTACATCCCGGACCGATCAAAGTCCTCTAGTAGGGGTAGATACATCATGTGCATGGTCCCGCCAATGTGCCATAATATATATGCACGAGCATAATTCATGATAGTTTTCACATCATCATCATCCTATAAATGTGAATCTACGCCTCCAACCAAGGCATATATATAGAAGCTGCATCTGTGGACCTACGGTCAGACAAAATATCAACACCTAAAAAGCATTGAGCATGGTCTGGCCAAGATGCACGAGTGAGTCCAATAACGGGTCACCCCTGGATAGGAAGACCAAGAATCATTGCCACATACTGGAGGGTTATGGTCATCTCTCCCTCAGGCAGGTGGAATGTTTGTGTCTCTGGTCTCCACCTCTCGGCGAGGGTAGAAAATAGGTGATGTTCTACAAATGTGAAATCTAATACGGCAAGGAAATAGAAGACAACAAAATTCAAGTATGGTCTAATGGCATGTGAAGGCTCCCTGTGATGAAAATGGTGCACTCAACGCACCCTGATTGATCAATCTGAACCACCCTTTAACATGGCCTAGGAAATCTGGGTATGCTGATGAGTGAGTAGTATGGTATCATCCATCTGTATATAAACAAATGAAATGAGACATAAGTATAAAATGTAAATATAACGTTATGGTCCACATAATGTTATGAATAGTATAATTCAAGACAAGACATGTTTATTCACATTGTTTTATGATGTTATTTTTACCCAAAGAAATATAATTCCCCATGTCTTTTAGTTATGAATGAAATAAAGATAACAAGAGTAATGAAGATAAAAAAATATATGGAAAGAATTATGTTGTGAAATAATTTTATTAAAAAAATATCTTTTTAATAATTTTATTAATTGATACATTCTTTAAGAAAATATATCTAGTTTTTTTTTGGATTTTTTGTAAGGTTTTAGGGTTTAGGTTTATGATTTTTTGGTTAGGGTTTAGGTTTGAAGGTTTAGGGTTTAGAATTTTGATATTAAGGTTTAGGAAAGATATTTTTGGGTTAAGTGTTCTACTTTGTGGTTTTGGGGTTTAGAAAACAGAGAAAAAAAGAAGAGAAAACAACATTTAATTTACAATATGAGAATGTAACAATAAAGACAATACATCATTTGGGATGAGATTGTAAACTCGACCCAACAACGTTAGGGAATAATTTCCAGTTATGACCTTATTTATGACATATCATGCATCTCAAACTCTGCCCTTGTTCTTGAGGCTAGTCCATCTCATTACGCATCCTACGGGCCTTCAGTCTCCCATTAGGATGCAACTGGTTGATGTTAGGTATCACTATCAGCTGGCCTTAGAACATTGGGAAATAAAGATACTCCCCAATAGGTGTCCATGGTGCAGCATAATAGTTAGAAATGGAATCCATTCGGTACACTGAATCAACATATGCTTCCCATGATATGTCAACAGAGGCACCTGTTGAGATGGCGTGTGTTCATGGAAACCATAAGGCCTGAAAGTTTCCACATTGACATTGCCTTGTTTCTTGTAATACCACCATTTTTTCACTGATGTGATTCGTTATGGGTTCTGAACTCTCTTGAACTTCAAATCGAGAGTCTTCTTGTCAAAAAAAGTCACACATGATAACCAGAAGCTTCTTCAATATTCTTTTTAATCTCTCATTGAATGTGTCTTCTGTACCTTAGCCCCTACTATATTCCCACTCATGGTAGTTTTTGTCTATCAACAATGTACTTCACGCATCAATATAATGTCTCCGGAACTAGGTAGGTTATAGGTAGCTTGTGAAGCCCTTTGAAGACACCATTAATTCACTCCACAATGTTTTTCATCATGTTACCTTACCTCTTCCCCCATCATATTCCAATGTCCATTCTTATTTTGGAATCCACATTATATAATCATAAACATCTTGATTATCCTGGCATATTTGTTCAAAAAATTCTTTAAATCACTATTGAGCTAAATCATATGCTACATAGAATAGATGATAATTCACATAATTTGATTTTATCTTTATGTTTAAATAGTAAAAAATAACAAATATAATGTGTACCAAGCCTCATGATTACCTTATTCATTGGTTCTTTGTGGAATTGTTTATGCACATTTCTATAAATGTGTCTATTGCAGAACCGATGATGTGCATTTGGGTATATCCATGTATCTAGATCTTCATTGATTGCCTCATTAATTGCTCGATGGCGATCAGATATCAAACAAACACCCCGAATGTTGGTGAAATGGTTGCTGATACATGATATAAAACAACTCCATGATTCATAGTTTTATTTCTCTACAATGGAAAAGGCAAGAGGAAGAGGTGAACGGTTTCCATATTGGGTTTCGGTAATCAACAATATGCCCTTGTATTTTCCCTATATAAATGTTCCATCAATATGAATGAACTATTTGTTGAAACGAAATATGGAGATATAGGGAAGGAATGCCCAGAACAACTGATGAAATTGAACAGAAGATAGATCTAGTCAGTTATCAAGAGACACATGTTCTTTTGTATCAATATGGAAGAAAACATGGTTATAATGCCTCAGTATGGCTAGAAATTGTGGCAACCCCTGATATGAGTCATCCCAATCACTAGATACTTTCACAATTGCCTTCTGTTTCTCCATCGATGCCTTATTATAGGAAATCTTATAATATAATTCTTGTTGAATCCTCTCTTGCACAAGGGCTATCAGAACATCTTTAAATGTCATAATAATCTCAAAAATAATAGATGACACAAATTATGCATCCAATGAGGTATGATCTTGGGTCAGGCTTGTCTGAACGCAAGTATGAGCTGCCTCAATCCTTGATATTCTCCAACCTCCAAATGTAAGGTCCGGAATAACCCTCAAGAAAAATCTAAAATCATCCCCATACTTCTCACACTGTATGATATATTTACTATGGCATGATTCATGAAATATATATCTATAACTCATCTCAATGTGAAATCTCTTTAACGTGCATTTTAATGCATCTTTACTTGGAAAATTCCTTCCAATATATAAGGTTTGGTCCCACTCACTAATCCTATCTGGTACAACTTTGGGGAACTTAGTTGTCGATGTGAGAACATTATTGTCGAATTCAGGTACTTGTGTCATTACTTCTGACCAATATTACAGGAGTGGTGAATGATTTACTGTAGGTTAAGGTTGATGTACAACTATATAATTTCTCTAAATCTCCTTCCTAACTTCTGTTGATCCCTCATCATTAGAACTATTGTCACTATCTGATCCATCATTATGAAACTCCTCATCAGAAGTCAGATTGACATGTATATCCAGGAGATCATCTAGGTTGTCCTCTTCTGCTGCATCCTTTGGAATAGGCTCAATTTCATGGGGTGGACTATCTTCAACCACTCTTGTAATTCTACATCTTCGTACAACTATATATTGTTTTTGTATAGTAGAAACATCAATGTACAACTCCATCATGGTATCATATGATCGTTGAGAAACGAAATTAATTGCTTGGTCCCACTTTACATCAGCAACCAATGGACAAGCAAGATGCCACAGTGTTTATGAGAACTGAAAATGTCTATAGCTCATAGACTTGATCTCTTGATCGGGTCATAGATTTAAGGAACCATGAATTCTCTCTTGAAGGTCACTTATGGTTACATAATCAGCAATAATAACCACCATTATTGGTTGTGTACTGTAAGAAGCTCCTTGATCAGTTTGAATAACCTCCCCATAGTAGTACACACATGCAAACAAGACTCAGAACATTAAAAATGTTTCTTTCATCAAAATTTTGATAGTGTAACAAATATAAATAATGATGGTTGACCATATAATATTTATTAGAATGAAATTTTAGGACGCCTTTCTATACCCTAAAATATGCCAATAATGCTTCATTATATAAAATTATAATCACTAGTTAATCATTATGAAGTTATTATTTAATTATAGATTATTTAATCCTTAATCATATTATATTCATTAGTTAATTATAATTAAATAATCATATGTATTCATTTTTAATCCTAAGTTATCATTAATTAATATATAAATATCCATTACTAATAATAAGTATTATTTATAAACTATATATAACTAATTAAACCACTTAATACAAAAAAACGTTAATTACTAGTAATAACCTTTTTAACTAATCATTCATTCTTTAATCACTAGTTAATCACTATTAAGTTATTCATTAATTATTTATTATTTAATATTTAATCCCATTATATTCATTAGTTATTTATAATTAACTAATCATATGTATTCATTTTTAATCCTAAGTTATCATTAATTAATCTATAATTAGTGATTACTAATAATAAGTATTATTTATAAACTAGATATAACAAATTAAACTACTTAAACATCTTTAATTACTAATAATAACTTGCATTCGTTAATTTTTCTTTATTTGTTTCATTCTATAACATCATAATTGTCAAATTATCATTGATAAATATACTAATTTTGTTTTTATTTTCTTAGAAATTTTAGTAGTTTATAAATAAAATATGACTCATATTAAGAAAATCTCTCAACAGTGTCAAACCAAGAGTGCAGAAAGGCCCATTTTCATGTTCTAGGATACCCTGGGTCAAGCCCAAAACTCCTCTTCAGAGTTTTCACTCATAGGTACATCTTTTGCAGATCCACATCCACTTTTTTATCTAGATAGGGATTCGATTGCTTAGATAACCACATAATCTTTATGCTACCAAAATTTCACAATACTTAATCCTAAGTAAATCTATACTTAATATATACTACTAAAAATAATTATTTAAAACTATATATAACTAATTACACAACCTAATAAAAAAATATTTAGAACTAACTGAACTACTTAAAAAATAAAATTTTTAAAACTAAAATGAATTCAATTAAATAAATAAAAAACATTAAATTAAATAAATAAAAATACCTCTAAATGATGCTTTGCAAGAACCCGCACAAAAATGATTTTTTAGAGAGAGGTAGAGTGGATTTAGGAGAGATGAAGGGGAAAATCGAGTGAGGAGAAGGGGGACTACCCTTTTATAGGGAGTTGAGGAAAAAGTGGCATCATCAGTGCCGCCTTTCGCCTTACCCATAGGTGAAAGGTAGCATCCCCCCTGATTCCTTTTCCTTGTAATAGATCTGGGACAAAGGTGACATGGGGTAGGGAAGGTGGAATTAGCGATACCGCCTTTGTGGCGTATTTTTTGAAAAAAACTAACCTATAATGTTTTAATTTTTTTCTTCAGAAAACATATAAAAAACTCTTTTCTACACGTTTTTTCCCTTGTTCCCTTGTCAAGGCCATTTAATTAAAATTTCTAATAAAATATTTATAATTATTATAATATTCAGTATAGCGGTGAAAAAATATTCAGGTTGAAAAAACTATTCTATTCACCAAAAAGAACTATTCTAGTTATCGGTTTTTAGGCATTTTCCAAGAACCACTTGACTTCGGGTAAAATAAAAATGTATATAAAGTATATATACATCCTTAATATTGTGGGGGACACTTCCATTTTGGGAGTAATTAGTGGAAGTAGAGTCTTTTGTCAGAAATGAGTTTTATCATTAGTTTGGAAACCAACCCACCTGACACCAAAGACTCACACCCGGTGGCATGGAAGAATTTAAGGGTTGATGAACCACCCCATGCCAAATTTGTTCTTCATCAAATATTTCATCTTTTTAATGGGATTCATTCCCATAAAATTGTAATAAAAATCCCAATTTAACACTAAGTGATCCTCTGCTGTTATTATCTGGAGAGAATAATAGAAACAAGGCCCCTTCTCCTGTGGATGTAGGCACATTGTCGAACCATGTAATTCTTGTGCGTTCTTTATTTTTATTCCTTGATTTTTCTTTTTTTCATAACCAAAAACTTATGTTGTACTAAAAAGTGGTATCAGATGGTTCATGTATGAAATGACGAAGAGACACCAACATTTTTCGGTGACCGGAAAATTGAAGTTTCCCCAAAAAAAATTAGGCCAGATTCGTGAAGAGCATAATGGTACAATTCCAACAACACAAGTGACGTCAAAAAAAATGGAGATGAAATGAACCCAGTAGGCTCAGTAGAATTTATGGTCAAACTGTAGGTGCTACAGCACCATCTTTCTAGAGAATTCACCACTATTCACGCCGCCGACAACATTCCAAAGACTTTTCATGCCACTATTCTGGTGAGCCACATCAACACCATTTCAGCGGTCAATCCATACCATTGAAACAATTTTGACTATATCTCATCCAATCAGAGTCTGTTTTCGGTGATCCAAGAGTCGATTCCAGATATTTAGACCATTCCGAACACATCTATATGATTAAAATTTTAAAATTCTCACTCTATAAATAGATGAAAATACCAATAACATGATTAAGATTACCATTTTAAATTATGTCATATGGAAATCAAAAATGGAGGATCTGTTATATATTAAAGTCTTGTGGAAAATAATGGTGTAAACCACTAATCCCATTTAAGTGAAAGAGAATGAATCATAAAAAAAAAGTAAACCTAATGAGAAGACATTTCCTTATACCCCTCCAGTTGATGTGGAGGGGGTCGTACTCAGTAAAAAGTGTGCTTCCCAAATCAGATAGTGGATTAACAAAAGCATCTTCCAAAATTTTTCCAATGAACACGGTGCCTCCGTTCTTGGATGAAAATTGGAAAAGATGTATGTGAGGACAACCGTGCAGTACAAATAAAACCTGATAAGTTGTCCTGTCAAATTGAAATACAAATATGAGAACGATGTATTAGAGCACATTAGCGAGTTCCAAGGTAGTTTTGATTAGTTGAATTCCATGAAAATTGATAATTGATGATGAGTTGTAGGGAATGTAAATGTTGAGCTCTTTACTAAAGATGTGGGACACATTAGTTGTGTTGGTCAACAATTCAAATCCAGATGGAAATCTCATTGTGGAGATGGTGAAATATAGAATGATGAATGAAGAGTCCCGAAGGATGAGGGACATACACCTGAAACAGAGGATATTTTTACTCAATGACAAGGGAATTAAAAATTTTAGGGAAGAATCATAGGTAGATATCCCTATGACCAATGTTGGCAAAGGAGGAAGCGATAAAAATCTCGATCAAGATATAAAATGAAGTGCCACCATTGTGTAAATCCAAGAAAATTCATTCAAGAGTAAATAATGTTGAAGGAAGAGTAGAAGAATCAAGATGGTATGACACAAAATAATGCTACATTTTTCAATGAAGTGATCATTATGGTTCAAAAAGACAACCAGGTTAGTATTTCAAGCCAATACTCGATATAGGTGATCAATTCCAGAGCCTCCTACCATGTCACTACCAGAAGAGATTTCTTCTCATCTTCCAGTTTAGGAAGTTTCAGATATGAAGACATGAAATTATGGTGCATCCAAAATCACTTGTATTGGTAATATTTTTCTCAAAAAAAATATTAGATACATGTTACTGTTGAAGTATGTGAGGCATGTTTATGATATACATCTCAATATGATATCCACTGGAATGCTGGACAGTGATGTATATGTCAGTTCCTTCAGTGGTAGAAAATGTAACCTTACCAAAGGTAACTTGGTAATTGAAAAAGGCTTGAAATATACTTCTATTTATCTCACAAATGCCTGATTGTGTGGAGGATAAGTTAATTTAGCCAGGAAAGATTTTACTTTAGAAGTTTGGCACAGGAAAATTGGTCATGTTGTTGGAGTTAGTGGCCTAGAACCAACTACTGTTTACTTTATGATAAATGTGTATTCAAGGATTTGAATATTAATAAATACCATATAACATCTTGATTTTCTTCTATGTGACAATGCATGTGATAATGTCCTAAGGATAGCTGTTTCACTAAAGGGTCATAACAGATCTCTGCTATGATGAGAACCAAGAAGTTTCATAACACTGTTCTTGAATGTATGTTCAATGACCGGATTATTTTATTTGAAGGACACAAATAATAAAGGCCATTAGGGATGAGGACTCATAAAACTTTGAGGCACCTTCTCATAGTGTGAGCCCTTGGTTATATCCAGGAGGATATTATGAGAATGAGAATCCTCGGTAAGAAATCCATATTTCATAGTGTCATTGGATGTTCCTATCTAGGGATGTGTGTATTGGTCCTTAGACTTTAAGATTATTATTAATGGGTATTACAACTCACACACTTAGTTGTATTGATGAAAACTGTGATGACACACTAATCGTAGTGAGGTAGGATATGTTGGGTGAATCACAATTAATACTACATTAATAGATAATGCATGAAATGATTTGTCCCTTCTATTCCATCATGGAAGTTAATATCTCAGGCCATTTGATGGAATTGATATAGTATAAATAAATCCATGTCCATGATGAGGAATGAGAAAGTTCAATTCCAAGAGGCCAAAGAAAGAGTAATCAAGCATATGGGTTGATGACACTAGCATGCAACTCACTTGATTCAAGATATTAAGACGAAGAGATTACATTACACGGTAAGCATTCGTATGAGGTGACACATCATTGCAACATTAAATTCTTTCTCTATGGGTGTCTTGGAATTTTTCTTGATGCTAAACTTGGAATTTAGGTAGGCTCCACCTAATGCCATTAAGAAATAGGCCTAAAGGGTCACACACTAAGTGTATACAATTATCTCAGTTAAATATTCATTTAGCAAGCTGAATAAAGATTATTCCCAGTTTTGGTTTAATAATTATTGAAGGATGCCTGATCACATTTATTTCGACACTAGTTATTTGAGAGAATATATTGTGGGAAAAATAATATATTTATTAGCGAATAATGAAATGATATTTATTTAAGACACAAATAGTGATTATTCAATGTCTAATAAATGTGGAGGATGAAATAAAGAAAATGGAAAAACAAAAGTACATGTTGTGTATATTAATATAAACATAGTGTAGTTTTTTCTAGAGATTTGTGAGAAATAGTATTATTTATTTAATTAAATAATATTAGGTGTAATTTTATGGGTTCATTTCAAGTGATAATAATAGTCAAATATTATTATTTGACATGGGTTCTTACAAAGAATTAAATGAAATGAATAGATTCCTTTGGGTAATTAATTCCATTTTATTATTCTAAGTAATATAACTTTCAATTACATTATTCTCATGAGATCTATCCATTATCTATGGGTGTGGACAAAAAATTTGGAGAAATATATCAAGACAATAATGAATTCCTTTCCTCTAATAATGCTCTCAAGCTGTGAGAGATCCTCCTCCACCAGATAAAGGAGAGTGATTTGGAAGTGGCTCTCAAGGTAATCGAAGGAGGACATCGCAAGTGACGGCTCTTCCACTCTAGCACCCAAAGATACCTTTGGAGACATCCAGAGATATGTGGAGCACATCTGGATCACCACTAGAGGAAGCCTACACTTGGCTTCTACGACACAACAATGAATCACATTGGATAGTGACCAGAAGAATCAGTAGAGAGATAATTCCATATAGGGAATTGATGTCATTTAATTAAATTAATTATGACCAACATCTGATGATCCTATATAAGGTTCCGATACTTCCCCCTTTCCATTTCCGTTCTTTGTTTTATTCTAATGATCTGACGTTTTATCATCGTGATGGATCTCAGATTGATAGTTGTTAACGGTAAATCAAAGTTGGGTACACCAATCTTTAAGTGCTTTTTCTATGCCTGTAACCTACTAGGGATATCATAGGGGTTATATCATTGATTATAATTATTTAGTTTTTTTTATGATTTATGCATTTAATAATTTAGTTTTTTTAATTCACGTTAATTGTTCTGTATATATGAATCTTGAGATCTGTTTCTCCTCTTTCGTTTATCTTTCACTGTAACACCCCGAGCTTCCACGATACGCTTCTCATTCAATAATACAATAGCTTGCATTGTACGCAACTTCGAGTTCTAAAACATCGCGACAAATCAAAGTAGCCGTTATGAATAGTAATAACCACTTTTTAAAATTATTGAAATTTTATATTTCAAAATGGACTTCATTTTTGTATTCCTAATATTGAAATTAGCCTATGTTGAATTTTTTGTAATTTTCTGAGAACTTCAAAATTTTTATGAATAGTGAAAAATACTTAAAACAACTTTTTTAATCAAAATAATTTATAGTGATAAATTATAATATTTGGTGGTTTTAAAGTATAATTAGAATATATTTTTACCATTTTATCCAATGGTGGTCATTAGAATTAATTTAACATTGAAATTGGACATAAACAGTTGCCAAACTTTTGATATAAATTGTTTCTTAAAAACACGCTATTTGTTGTAACAATGGGAATTAATTATAAAATTAATTAATACAACTTATATGTTTGGAATTTTGTAAAAATAGACATCATTTTTGAATTCGGAATATCAATTATAGCTTAGGGTGAAATTTTGGCCTTGTTCTGAAAAACTTCAATTTTTGATGAATAGTGAAACCACTAAGTGGTAGTTAAATAACTGATTTTTCGTTTAAATGAAATATTACCACTTCTGTGATTTGATTTTCAAAAATCCGACATACATGGTTGTCATTAAGAAGTAAAATGTGGTTCAATGAGATTAAAATAATTTTTGGTGAATAGTAACTTTTAAGTTCTTAATCGCGATTAGAGGTAATTAGTGTAGTTTAAGGTAAAAACAATGTTTTAATAATATGATATGAGCTTGACACTTGTCCTACTCCTATTGGATGAGTCATGGCCGACCAAGACAACCCATGGGTCAACTTGGGGACCCCATGGAGCCACTTTAGTTAGAAAATGACATAAACACCTTTTATTTAATGTTAAAGTAAAAAAATGACACAAACATAAAATGTTTTACTAAAACAATTTTTACGTGGGGTTACACAAGTCCAAATTTTGATTATAAATATTCATTAGAAATCTAAAAATATTTCCTACATCATAGTATTTTTTTATAATTTTTAGACATTAAATAAATTAAATTATTTATGACATCATGATGATGCAGTGATGACCTCATTATTTAACGATTTAAATAAAATGAGAAGATAATGCAAAATCCAAGGCTTACACTTGTCCAAAGCCTATTGGATGAAGATATTTCGAAACCTTATCACCTTATCCTCTAATTATATAAGTGTGGGACCTTTAGAATCCGAAAAGCATTGTGAAATAATGTAACATTTCAATCTTTCCAAAAGAGCCCCTCCTCTCCACTTATAAAAGGCCCCCACCTCTCCCACCTTATTCACACGTTCAAGCCATTTGGCTCGGCCAAACTCTGCCCAAATACTCTCCCAACATCCCTCTCTTACTCATATACGCCTCACTTTGGGCAGAACTCTTCCCAAGGAAGCCTTTGGCTCAAATCAAAAAGAGTTACCCGATTTTGAGGTAATGTCTTTTCTAATGTTGTTTTGTTTTATTTTTCTTCTCCGACCACCTAAACTCTTTTTATTCAATTATTTTGTAAAAACACCAGTATACTCAATATACTAGTATGTTGTTATAAGAAGTATTCGAGCTACACTTACACACACCTACATCTAATGGTTAAAGAACATACGGTTTCTGTGGATGGCGAATTTCTGCCTCACGAAATGATGATTGTTCAACACTCATATAACACCTTCAAAGGTGGCCATTAAGATGTCACTATATTTATATATGATATATAATGTGTTTATGTTTTACTTATGCTTCTGTATTTCTCATTTATGGCTTACTTTATGATTTCCATTATGGGTAAAACGCGATAATTTCATTTTAGGAAGTGCGGACTACCGCCCCCTCAAAGTGATTTGAATCGTTAATGCCATATGTGGGATGTATAAAGGATGGAGTAAATGGTATTATACACTATATTATACTGGAATTATATTATACATTTATATCATTATGATTTAGTTCCATTAAATATGAAATTGAAATGAAAGTAGCGTTCATGCGTACGTACGGCTTACCGTCTCCATGAACGGTGCATTTCATTTCTTACCTCTAAATGTTACGTAATATTATAAATGAATGTATATACTGGATATATAAGATATATATGACATCTAAATCATGAATATAATTCTGGATATAATGGATATTTCACCACATAAACAACTTGTAATTATAAGAAGCTTATTGTTGACTCAAGTACCAAAGATCGACAAAACGACCGTTATTAACTTAAATAATTACATAATAACATTGTAATAAGTGATATAAAAAGGATAATGAAATTAAAAATGGTTCTTAATAGGGTATATATTAACTCTAGTTTATTATTCAGGAGGTTAAAGAACAGTCGAATCAAGTCGGACACAAGGTAAGGGAATTTCTTAACCCAACTTCCATTCTTTGGGTTAATCTCCTACTTTCAAATTATGTCATGATGTTATTATGTACTATTTTGTATTTTTACTCTCTTTATGTGTACCTATAGTGATTACACATAATAGATCTATTTTATTTTAAAAATGATCTTTTTAAGGACTTCGTCTCAATCTCCTTCCATTGAGGCATATTTGGTTTTATACACAACTTTCTTTTATACGGTGTATAAACCCATTTGACTTTTAAGTTTATTCAAAAGGAATCTTTTTATATGAAGCGTTTTACTAAACGACAAAAAGGGAATGTTTTTCTTTCCATACATATGCGGCGACAACGACTTCTCCGCCGCCGTGACCATTATTTGAGTTTCGGCTTCCTCTACAAGCCGTCATTTTTTTAATGAAAAATAAATACAAAGTTTTAACTTTCTTTTATTTTGGTATTGGAAATGGTTTTGAAAGAGTTTTTATTATATCAATGTGTTGTATTGATATCTTGTGATTGAAATGTGGAAATGTTATGTTTCCTTTATGCATGTTTTATGAGATACGATTATGTTATGGTTTATGATATGTTTAAACCTATTCATATGAGGAATGTATTGGACTTAATAAGTGACGGGTGGAGCCCGCAATAGCTCCTCGATGCATCGGTAGGTCTCATGAGACAACTAGACGTGGAATTGGCCGAGGCCCTTTCCCAATTTGATTTATGGTTTTGGCCGAGGCCTTAATCATTTTAGATGTCTTGGCCGAGGCCTTGACAAAATGTTTCAGAATGTCCGGCATTATACATTCCCTCATTATGAAAGTGGTTGTTGATATTGCATGTGATTATTCGACCAGTAGAATATCCATGTGAAGAAGTAAATGGCATTATCTCATTTTACTTTTGCCATATTATGTTTATGTTCAAGTTTAAAAGGCTTTTGTTTTAGTTATACATTGCCTTAAATGTTTATGTTTATTTATGAAAGCTTCCGCAATATTGTTATTCTTACTGAGCATCTGAGCTCACCCCTTTCAATGCTTAAATATTTTCCAGGATGTGAAGAAGTGTATTATGACTGACTTGCAAGGATAGTCAGTGAAGATATGAGTGTGGACTATGAAGACCATGTTATTGTAGTTTGTTTAATATTGATGTAATGAAAGACTTATGAATGTATCTAGTGTTTCCAAGGCTACTAAACTAATCGGTCTTTCGAGACTTGATCTTTTGTGATCATGCCAATGTTACGAAGTAATGCACCGACTCTGGGTAGCTGGGGTCGGGGCGTTACAGTTGGTATCAGAGGGAGGTTAGTACTAACCTTGGAAGCTAGATTTAGATAAACTCTGATTAGAGCACATAGCCCAAAGATAGACTTTGAGGATTAGTATAGAAGAACTTCCTAGAATTTTGGTGTTATAGAGATGTTATGAGTTTTCCGAGAAATACATCCCTGTCTGGATACGAGCAGGTAGAGGCGGCTCTGGCACAGATGTACCTAGGGGTAAAACCCGAAAACACCGCTTTGAGCTAGACTCGAACGGGAACTGGTGCACGACAACGGGCCTTGCTGCACTCTTGGTTACGACACTCCCGGGGGATATGCTTAGGATAATTCTCATTTTACTTACAAACCACTATGAAGGGTTATGAGTACATACTTCCTCAAAGAAAACATTTCTTTTTATGATTATGGATTATATCCATAAATAGTTCAATTTATGTAAAGTGTTTTATAAGTATGGGATTATGTATTTTGATTCATAAACTAATCTAGTTTATGCCATTGTTTAGAAATGGCGCCTAGTGGAAGGAATGGAAACCGTATCAATGCACGCACTCCATGTAGGGATTGCCCTCCTGCTCAAGATAATTATAGTGGGGCTGGTGATGCAACTGGGGCCGATCAGCTAATCACCATACTGGGACAACTTACTCAGGTTATGAATAATAACCTTACCCGTATGGAGCACCCTGATCCACAGCGTGGAGGATCAATGTTAGATCGATTCATGAGGCAACAACCACCAACGTTCAATGGGAGTACAAATCCCTTAGTAGTCGAGCAATGGATAAATTCCCTAGAGAAAATATTTCAGGCTTTGGGGAGTAGTGAAAGGGAGAAGGTTGTCATGGCAGTTTGCCGCCTCACTGGAGATGCCGATCAGGGGTGGTCGCTGATTCGAAACACAAAGGAAGATGATGACGTATCGAATATGGAATGGAGGGAGTTCAAAGAGCTTTTCTTAGAAAAATACTTTCCTCGTGACCATCGAGCAGATATGGAAAGGCAATTTCTGAGTCTGAGGCAGAAGGAGGATGAGAATGTCGCAAAGTATGAGGCTAACTTTACAAGGTTAGCAAGGTATGCTGCAGATTACATACGTAACCCAAGGAGTAAGATTGATCGTTTCTTTGATGGGTTAAAACCATTTCTCCGTCGAGATTTGGTATCACAATCCTTCTCATCATACGAAGATATTGTCTCGTGTGCTATCAAGAGAGAAAAGGAATTCTCTAAGTCTTATGACAACAAAGTAAAGCAAGAGAAGAAGAGAACGGTGGAACAAGAGACAGATAAAGGGAAAAATGGAAAGAAGGATTTTCCATTATGTGATAATTGTGGGAAGAATCACCCTGGTACTTGCCTAAAAGGAATGGGAGTTTGTTATAAATGTGGAGAAAAGGGTCACCAGACTCGTGATTGCAAGGGAAAGAAAGAGGCTGTCAAAGTTGAATGCTACAATTGTAGAGAAATGGGTCATTATGCAAATGAATGTCCTAAGCGTCAGGGAAACTTACCTCAGAAAAGGCCAAGGGATCAAGGACAATCTTATGCTATTACTACAGTTGAAGCAGAATAACTAATGTATTGGTGCTTTTGGACTCAAGGATTATATTCTGGTTATAAGAATAATGTAATATATATATAAGAATTGTACTGCAGTACTTTTTGATTTCAGTAAGGTTTTAATATGATTAAGGTAATCATATTTTTAGTATGTGACAATAAGAGAAACTTTTCTTTGTTTGGGGAATCTGATGTTACAATTGATTTTGGAATTTAGAGACCTTTTAGAGAAAGTCTGGATGAAGGTATTTTGGATAACTATAAAGGTTGGAGTGGATTAAGTTGAACTTTGGATAGTATTGTTTAAGGTTAAAACATTTATGACGATTATTTTTGGAATAGTATAGTACTATATTTTTAGGAAAAGGACAACCTGCAGGGTGGGGAATAACCCGTCGCGTCGGACAAAGCTGCAGGAATCGAACCCACAACCATAGTACGACAAGCCTTTATTTCCTACCACTAGCCTAGAGGAAGTCCCTGGTTATTACAAAATAGTTTTACTAATCTAAATGGTATGTGTTAACATTTTGAACCTTATACAATTAGGATAAATAGAATATTTTTGAGTTCTGTTACCATTTGGAGTAAAAGTTGGGTTTGTGGTAAATATTTATTAACGAATGAAAGTATACATAACAAGTATGTATATTCCCTTACGTTCTTATTAAATCTCATAAATAAATTCCTCAACATTAAAAAAGGTAACTTAAAACAAAAATTTTGTCGGTTAACTTTTCCAACTGGGGATTCAATGACCGTTTAACCAATCACAAGTTTGTGATTTTCTTATGGTTAAACTTTCTTCTAATCCTGTTTTCTATAACTCTCCATCAGACCTTGATGGTTTGTTTTTCTTCCATATCCATATTTTCATAGAATCCTAGAATGGGCTATATCGGGTGACCTTTGTACTTATCTTGCTTTCTTTTAATGTTATATATTTATTAACCTTATTTCCGATGTGGGTTATCCTCAAAGGTATTTTCTCTTTTCAACCTTTTATTTTCCAAGAAAAATTTCAAATTGCGAGGACGCAATTTATTGAAGGAGGGGAGAATGTAACACCCCGAGCTTCCACGATACGCTTCTCATTCAATAATACAATAGCTTGCATTGTACGCAACTTCGAGTTCTAAAACATCGCGACAAATCAAAGTAGCCGTTATGAATAGTAATAACCACTTTTTAAAATTATAGAAATTTTATATTTCAAAATGGACTTCATTTTTGTATTCCTAAGATTGAAATTAGCCTATGTTGAATTTTTTGTAATTTTCTGAGAACTTCAAAATTTTTATGAATAGTGAAAAATACTTAAAACAACTTTTTTAATCAAAATAATTTATAGTGATAAATTATAATATTTGGTTGTTTTAAAGTATAATTAGAATATATTTTTACCATTTTATCCAATGGTGGTCATTAGAATTAATTTAACATTGAAATTGGACATAAACAGTTGCCAAACTTTTGATATAAATTGTTTCTTAAAAACACGCTATTTGTTGTAACAGCGGGAATTAATTATAAAATTAATTAATACAACTTATATGTTTGGAATTTTTTAAAATAGACATCATTTTTGAATTCGGAATATCAATTATAGCTTAGGGTGAAATTTTGGCCTTGTTCTGAAAAACTTCAATTTTTGATGAATAGTGAAACCACTAAGTGGTAGTTAAATAACTGATTTTTCGTTTAAATGAAATATTACCACTTCTGTGATTTGATTTTCAAAAATCCGACATACATGGTTGTCATTAAGAAGTAAAATGTGGTTCAATGAGATTAAAATAATTTTTGGTGAATAGTAACTTTTAAGTTCTTAATCGCGATTAGAGGTAATTAGTGTAGTTTAAGGTAAAAACAATGTTTTAATAACCTGATATGAGCTTGACACTTGTCCTACTACTATTGGATTAGTCATGGACGACCAAGACAACCCATGGGTCAACTTGGGGACCCCATGGAGCCACTTTAGTTAGAAAATGACATAAACACCTTTTATTTAATGTTAAAGTAAAAAAATGACACAAACATAAAATGTTTTACTAAAACAATTTTTACGTGGGGTTACACAAGTCCAAATTTTGATTATAAATATTCATTAGAAATCTAAAAAGATTTCCTACATCATAGTATTATTTTTATAATTTTTAGACATTAAATAAATTAAATTATTTATGACATCAGGATGATGCAGTGATGACCTCATTATTTAACGATTTAAATAAAATGAGAAGATAATGCAAAATCCAAGGCTTACACTTGTCCAAAGCCTATTGGATGAAGATATTTCGAAACCTTATCACCTTATCCTCTAAGTATATAAGTGTGGGACCTTTAGAATCCGAAAAGCATTGTGAAATAATGTAACATTTCAATCTTTCCAAAAGAGCCCCTCCTCTCCACTTATAAAAGGCCCCCACCTCTCCCACCTTATTCACACTTTCAAGCCATTTGGCTCGGCAAACCTCTGCCCAAATACTCTCCCAACATCCCTCTCTTACTCATATAAGCCTCACTTTGGGCAGAACTCTTCCCAAGGAAGCCTTTGGCTCAAATCAAAAAGAGTTACCCGATTTTGAGGTAATGTCTTTTCTAATGTTGTTTTGTTTTATTTTTCTTCTCCAACCCCCTAAACTCTTTTTATTCAATTATTTTGTAACAACACCAGTATCCTCAATATACTAGTATGTTGTTATAAGAAGTATTCGAGCTACACTTACACACACCTACATCTAATGGTTAAAGAACATACGGTTTCTGTGGATGGCGAATTTCTGTCTCACGAAATGATGATTGTTCAACACTCATATAACACCTTCAAAGGTGGCCATTAAGATGTCACTATATTTATATATGATATATAATGTGTTTATGTTTTACTTATGCTTCTGTAACCATTAGATGTAGGTGTGTGTAATTATAAGAAGCTTATTGTTGACTCAAGTACCAAAGATCGACAAAACGACCGTTATTAACTTAAATAATTACATAATAACATTGTAATAAGTGATATAAAAAGGATAATGAAATTAAAAATGGTTCTTAATAGGGTATATATTAACTCTAGTTTATTATTCAGGAGGTTAAAGAACAGTCGAATCAAGTCGGACACAAGGTAAGGGAATTTCTTAACCCAACTTCCATTCTTTGGGTTAATCTCCTACTTTCAAATTATGTCATGATGTTATTATGTACTATTTTGTATTTTTACTCTCTTTATGTGTACCTATAGTGATTACACATAATAGATCTATTTTATTTTAAAAATGATCTTTTTAAGGACTTCGTCTCAATCTCCTTCCATTGAGGCATATTTGGTTTTATACACAACTTTCTTTTATACGGTGTATAAACCCATTTGACTTTTAAGTTTATTCAAAAGGAATCTTTTTATATGAAGCGTTTTACTAAACGACAAAAAGGGAATGTTTTTCTTTCCATACATATGCGGCGACAACGACTTCTCCGCCGCCGTGACCATTATTTGAGTTTCGGCTTCCTCTACAAGCCGTCATTTTTTTAATGAAAAATAAATACAAAGTTTTAACTTTCTTTTATTTTGGTATTGGAAATGGTTTTGAAAGAGTTTTTATTATATCAATGTGTTGTATTGATATCTTGTGATTGAAATGTGGAAATGTTATGTTTCCTTTATGCATGTTTTATGAGATACGATTATGTTATGGTTTATGATATGTTTAAACCTATTCATATGAGGAATGTATTGGACTTAATAAGTGACGGGTGGAGCCCGCAATAGCTCCTCGATGCATCGGTAGGTCTCATGAGACAACTAGACGTGGAATTGGCCGAGGCCCTTTCCCAATTTGATTTATGGTTTTGGCCGAGGCCTTAATCATTTTAGATGTCTTGGCCGAGGCCTTGAAAAAATGTTTCAGAATGTCCGGCATTATACATTTCCTCATTATGAAAGTGGTTGTTGATATTGCATGTGATTATTCGACCAGTAGAATACCCATGTGAAGAAGTAAATGGCATTATCTCATTTTACTTTTGCCATATTATGTTGATGTTAAAGTTTAAAAGGATTTTGTTTTAGTTATACATTGCCTTAAATGTTTATGTTTATTTATGAAAGCTTCCGCAATATTGTTATTCTTACTGAGCATCTGAGCTCACCCCTTTCAATGTTTAAATATTTTCCAGGATGTGAAGAAGTGTATTATGACTGACTTGCAAGGATAGTCAGTGAAGATATGAGTGTGGACTATGAAGACCATGTTATTGTAGTTTGTTTAATATTGATGTAATGAAAGACTTATGAATGTATCTAGTGTTTCCAAGGCTACTAAACTAATCGGTCTTTCGAGACTTGATCTTTTGTGATCATGCCAATGTTACGAAGTAATGCACCGACTCTGGGTAGCTGGGGTCGGGGCGTTACATTCACCTTATGGAAATGATCCTTTTTTTTAATTTTGATTAAAATAAAAATATATTATGTCATCCAGAGGTGCCAAAGGTTCATGGATGTACAACACCAAAACGCATGACATGTATTCTACCTCACATGTCATGTAGTCAAGGTTCAATGCATTGGGACTAGTTCACCAAACCAATCAATGTGTTGGAATTTATCTAAGTCCTTATGACTCCATGTGTTAACTAGGAACAGGTGGTATAGAGTTTCAAGATTACATGCCATGTGGCCCACTTGACATGGCGTGTAGTCCCTTTGGGTTAGGTTTGGACCCTGTACCCCGTACACAGCTTGCCCAGCTGGAGACCATGTAACGCGGATACTACACAGTGTATGGCCCACTGGACATGTCGTGTACTTCAAAGAATTACAATGTACATCTACATGCCAACACCTCGGGTGTGTACTTTAGATGGATGGTGAACGATATTACATGTCATGTAGTGGGAACTACACGACATGTACTGATCCAAATTACGTAGATTTATTAAAATTTATTATTATATTATACCAACCCTAGAGACGTGTACCATGGTGCAGGAGTAAAGTTGGGGAACAACACGTGACAAGTGTTTTATATATTTGTGTTTAATTTAATATCTGTGTAATATTCCTTTCTATTCATTGGGTAGTTGTGAACGGGAATTCACCGAGTTTCATCCAAGGTACAAGTTACATACCAAGTTAATTTTAAATGAATTTATTTGTTTAAAATTATGATAGATGATAATCTCAAAGAAATTTAGAAAAGGGGCTAAGATAAAAGAATTGATTAATTAAAAAACATAATTGACTGATTTGATCATGATTTATCTTAAACAATAATGATTAAAGAATTGAATGCTAGTTTTATTTATTTATAAATATCATTGCATGTATGTATGATCATGAGCTAGACCATGACCTTTTTATATGGATGGTTTATTTTAATTTATTTATTTAAATTATATTTTTTGGCCTGTGAGCCCTCTTCTTATTAATATGTAGGGAATGTGTGCTCATAGTTTCTTTTATGTAAAACCCTGTTTTAACCCTCAACTACGTGTGAGATAAATGAATATGTAATGGATGGAACTCCCAAGCTAGTGGGGGCAACTCAAGTTAGAAGCTAAGGCGAAATTAATCCAAGGAGATACAAAGGCGGACAGGTGGAAAGCTATAAACATGAACCCAAAAGGTTCAAGGTGGTTTCTCCGCTAGGTCTTGGGTTAGATTATCAATAGCTAGATAAACTAACTAACTAAATAAGATCATGATCATACCATTTATTTTTGTTAGTTTTATGGATTATTTATTATGGGTGTGTTGTCGCGATCACACAATTAATGAATTAAACAAGCCTGAAATATAGAACTAAAATAAGACTGTCTTGTGAATAAATATTATCTTAGACATGGTTAATCACTTGAGTATTTCCCAATTACCATTAAAAAACATGTAATAAATATTGTAAATCGAAATTTACATATTAGGATAAAAAATCCCTCAGGGAAATTTTAAGTCGGTATAGCCTTCCTTAATCTTGGTTAGAATCAAACCATAGTTCAAAGTGCTTGACCAACCCTAGTTGGGGTGCTTTCAATTATTGGGGAATTATAATTCAAGATTTTGGGTTAACTTGAATTGGTTCAAATCAAGGGTTTAATTCCACAGCCGGACTTGGTGTGACTAAGAGCCAAAGGTTGAGGAAATCCAAAATAAATGGATTTCAGGATTGGGGAGTCCACTCAGTGGATCAAGGAGTTGAAAGTTAATATAGTTGGAATTTCTAATTCCTACCTAAAAACATTCATGTTGCTTGACCAACCCTAGTGGGGGTAATGCGAAGGGTAATATGGATCTTTTCCACTAGAATATTCAGGCAACAGAATATTCTGAAGTCAATTGTAAGGGCTATTGGATTTCGATAAAATAGTGGGAGATTAATAAGAATTAATTAATTTATTTGCCTCAGTTTTATCATGATAAAGTACTAAATATTTTCTCATCTCAATTATTATAAATGTAAAGAAAAATGACATCAAACATATCATTGTGAACCATACTTGGGAAGGAAAACCATCTCACCGACACCAATTTCTAGGTGTTGTAGAGGCGTTTACCTGTCATCCTTCACCACGAGAAGAAATTGTATGTGTTGGAGGAGCCTGTTGTAGTTGCACATTGAAATGAGGATAGTGATCTGGAAATATCTATATATATGAAACATTTAAATGATGCACATATGTCCAATATTTCATGCTATCGACCATGTCTAATGAGCTCTTTAAGAAACATGAAAACATGGACGTGTATAGAATGATGTTTCACCTTAAGGATATCTATCAAGAGAAGGCAAGACAAGAGAGATATGAGATCTAAAATTATTTGTTCACAATTATTCTTGGAGTGTTTGTGCTAGCTGGGCCTCATGTGGTCATGCTTATTGGCTACACTGAATGCTTGGACATCTTAAGAATTAAGTTCTCAAATGAGTTACATACAGATATCATCCTATCATCACTTCCTAAGACCTTCTATCACTTTATTGTCAACTACAACATGAGAAACAATGATAAGAGTATATACGAACTTCTGACCTTAATTATCCAGGTAGATAAGGACATGGGGCATGAAAAACCTTCAGTCCTTATGGTGAATAACAAGAGGAAGGACAAGGAAAAGGGGCCAAGGATTTATAAATGGTTTGAATCTTGAGAGCACCGTCCCACCCAGAAGGGGAAGATCTAGAGGCAGAACAAGGAACGAGAGGCAGTATGTTTTGCATGAGGTAAGCTAGGCCACTGAATGAGGAATTGCACCCAGAAGAATGGGGATGATAAAGGTGCATTTTTTATTGAGTGTAACCTTTCCATTTCTACACATTGGGTTTTAGATACAGTATGTGGGCCTCACATCTGTATTCAAATGCAGGAACCAATTAGATTTAGAAATATTTTCAAAGGAGAATCGGGTCATCGAACTACCAATGGTGTGAGGCTAGATTCATTGTCCATTGGCGATTAACATCTCTCATTGGTAACGGGGATGGTTTTGGTTTTACATAACTGTTATTATGTACCTAGTGTTTCCATTAATATAATTTATGTATCATGTTTGGATATGGATGGATTTATTTTCAAATTTAGAAATAAGGGTTGTTTCATTTATAATTACAACAATGTTATGATATGACACATTTAAATAACATTTTCTATGTATTAAATTATGAAATCCATGTGTTGGAAATTGATAAAGAAACAAAGTCACATGACTCATACAACACCCAATTGTGGCATCACCATCTCGGTCATGTAAAAAATAAGCGCTTGACAAAGCTCTGCCAATATGGTTATTTAGGCTCTACTAAGCTAAAAAAACATGTTAGATATCAAGTTGGTTTATAAAGGAAAATGACCAAACCTCCTTTTGGTGGAAAAGGTGAAACATCCATAAATCTTCTAGTATTGGTACACATTGATTTGTGTGGACCATTTCTAGTAGATTCTAGAGGTGGATATTCTTACTTCATTACTTTTATTGATGATTTGAGTATATATGAATATATCTACTTAATGTGGTATAAGTCAAATTCATTGGAGAAATTTAAGGAATTGAAAAATGAACTAGAGAATCAGCTTAGTAATAAGATAATGAATCTTTGATCGGATCGAGGTAGAGAATATCTGAATCAAGCGTTCATCGAACTTTTACAGGAGTCTGGGATTCTATCACAACTCACTCTTCCTTATACCCCATAGTGGAATGGTGTTAATGAAAGGAGGAACTGAACCTTGTTGGACATGGTGAGGTCGATGATGAGTCATGGAAATATTCCATTATCCTTTTAGGGATATGCATTACGAATTGTAGTATCGAAATTAAAGTGAGTGCCAACTAAGGCAAAAAATGGAATTCCCTCTGAGTTATGGTATTAAAATAAACCCATTTTTTCACACACACATGTATGGGGATACGAGACATTTGTTAAGGCCTTTTTAGGCAACAAACTAGCACCTCGGGGCATGAGGTGTATCTTTATAGGATATCCCAAAGAAATGAAAGGATATTATCTTTGTAACCCTTCAAACTAGAAAGTGACTATCGCTAGACAAGTCATATTTCTTGAGAGGTATCACATCCAAAAAAAGGATAGTGGTAGAAATATTTACTTTGATGAAGTTGATACTTAAGATACACAAGAGTTGGTATAGGAACAAGTTCCTCTGGTCCCTATGGAAGAGGTTCCAAAAACACAAGTACTACGTAGGAGCTCAAGAGAGGTAAGGGAACCGGAGATATTTTGTTTCTTATTCACTGATTATGGTGAATCATTATTGTTGGAAAATGATAAACCTCTCTCCTACAAGGAATCAGTAGATAGCTCAGAAGATACAAGATGTCTAGAAGCTATGAATTCTAAGATGGATTCCATGTATTAGAACTAAGTTTGGGTTTTGGTCAATGAGCTAGTTGATCTAAAGCCTGTTGGATGAAAATGGGTGTTCAAAAGAAAGTTGGACATAGAAGGTCAAGTTAGCACCTATAAAGTAAGGCTAGTGGCCAAAGGATTCAAAACACGTTATGTAATTGAATATAATGAAACATTCTCACTAGTTTCCATGTTTAAATCCATAAGAATTATACTTTCCATAACAGCTTACCATGACTACGAGATTTGGCGGATGGATGTCAATATAGAATTCCTTAATGATAATCATTAGGAAGATGTCAATATGACACAACTTGAAGGGTTTGTGACACAAGGTGAATCAAAACAGGTTTGTAAGTTTCATAAATCCATTTATGGATTAAAGTAAGCATCCATGTCATGGAATATTCGATTTGATAAAGTTTTAAATGAATTGGGTTTCATTAAGAATGAATGTGAGCCATGTATTTATAATTAGTTTAATGATAATGTGGTCGTTATCATAGTAGTATATGTTGACAACATATTTCTTATTGGAAATGATTTACTAGTCTTACAGTTAGTTAAGGACTAGTTGAACAAGTGTTTATCCATGAACGGCTTAGGTGAAGCAGCCTACATTCTAGGGATCAATATCCTACATGATAGATCCAGGAGGTTTCTTAGACTATTTTAGGGTACATACATTGACCAGATACTAAAGATATTTAGTAAAGAACAATCCAAGAGGGGATTGGTTCTAGTGTCACATGGCCTACAACTTTCTAAGAGAATGTGGCCTCAGACACAACCGTAGAAATATAGGATGAGTAAGATCACATATTCTTAGGTTATATGATCCATCATATATACCATGGTTATGTACCAGACTTGATGTTTCCTATGAGATGAGAATGATAGGAATATATCAAGTAGATCTAGGAGAACAACATTGGACTGTTGTTAAGACTATACTTAAGTATTTGAGAAGAAGTAAGGATATGTTCCTCTATATGGAGAAGATGAGGAGCATTTCATAAGAGGGTATGTTGATGCTGGTTTTCAGATATATCAGAATGATTTGAAGTCACAATCAAGATATGTTTTCTGTCTCAACGGAGGAGTTGTGAGCTGGAAGCGTTCAATGCAGCATGTTGTTTCCGATTCTACAATAGAGTCCGAATATATTGTGGATTTTGGTGCAGCCAAATAAGCCATATGGATTCGAAACTTCTTCTAGGATCTTGATGTGATTCCTAGCATTAGATACCCAATGACATTGTATTATGATAATTATGCGATAGTGGATCTTGCGAAAGAACCACGTTCACATCAATAGACAATGAAAATTCTTTTGAAGTTTCACCTCTTGAGTGATTTATATCAAAGGGGTGAATTTGTAGTGAGATGAGTGTCCAAAGAAGAGAACGTGGTAGACCCCATGACTAAAGTCCTATCTCAATAGAATCATGAATATCATGTGAGATCTAGTGGGTTAAATATTGTTATCAGTTGGATCTGGTCCAAATGGGAGTCTTTTGGAGTTGGTGGCATATAACCAACTGCTTTGTAATTTATGATAAACTTGTATTCATGGATTTGAATTTTAATAAATACTGTAAAGACCCGAAGCTTGACGTACATGAACATTACATTACTTTTGCGGAATACTTAGTACATAACAAAAAATACACACACAAGGATCGTAATAGTTTAGTGTCTTTGGAAACTCGGAACGTAATCTTCTAATCGTGGTGAAAGATCTCCAATATATCCCTTAAAGATCTTCCTTTTTTTTACCTAAAACCTTTCATTATATCCTGGGGAAAAGATAACATAAAAGGGTGAGCTCAAATGCTCAGTAAGGGTAAACAAAAGAAATATAAATCTCATCGTATACACAAGCACATAACTTTTGGAAATCTTAACCTACAAAAGAGATCATAATTTCATAACATGGGATAAATCATGGCAGTGAAATGTAATCACAATAATCATAAATTAAAACATGAAACTTTGTGGCATACACACATAATCATAGAGAATCATTTTTGTTAGTCTATACTCATTACCAAGACTATCTTAGTGGACAAAGTCCCATTCTGAACCGAGTCACCCTCGTTCCAGTCCTGTTTCACTGAACCGGTATAACCTACCGTTCCAGCCCTGTCTATATCATGAGATATAAAATCTTTACCCAATGCATTGGAGGGAGATATAGGTCCCACCCATCTCATAATGATACCATTCTTATCTGTGCCACACAATCATAAATCATACATCATTTCATAACCCATGTAATAAAAATGGGAATCTTAAACATCAGGACATCATAAAACAATTCATATACGATAAAGGAATTCATAAAAATAATTCCATCACAACATAATCAAATCAATGTAATAATAGGGATAAAAACAGAACCCTTTATTATCTTTGATGGAAAATAATTTTCATAAAACACTTGAACTCCATTCTTGAGGAAAATATCCTTTCTACTTCAAAAACATTTTTCCTTTCTAAACATGTCATAGAATTTTAAACTAAAAGAATTTGAATAAAAATAAACTTGAAAACTTGTAAGGGAAGCTTCTTGGAAATAATTTTTTTTAAAAATCCATTCATGCCGTATAATTTAAAAGAAAACATTCTTCTCGTACTTTTGCCGGAAAAGTCAAAAAGTACCTCATATGAAAAACGACAAAAGATTCCTTTCATATCTTTTACTAAAAACTCACCGAAGGGTAAAATTGGATTTAAAAAATTGTAGGTGGATGTAAATAACATTACATATTGAGGAAACATGGATGTGGATGATAAAATACACCCTAGTAAATACTAAAGTATAAACAATCTCGGATAAAAATGAGATTGTGATATTTCCCTTACCTTAGGTCCGACTTGCTTTGTAAGTGTTCGAACCTCCTGTATAATGATTTAAATCATGTTATTGACTTATTACAGAATCATATTCATTGTTATTATATCATATATGGTCCACTTATGAATTTTATATTACCCGTTCTTTTGTAAATTCATGTTAAAGTAGCGTTTTGGGTAAAATCGTCTCATTTGTCGTTCGTGTTTTTAACTTGTAATTATTAATATGATTACTTATATCCAGAATGTAAAACAAGATTTATATATAATATATATTCAGAATATATATATATATATATATATATATATATATATATAATATCGATAGATGGAATGAAATACACCGTTCATGGAGACGGTAGTCCGTACGTACGCATGAACGCTGTTTTCGTTTCCTTATTGAAGTGAATGGAATTAAGTAGATGACATACATATATATTTACATAAATCCAGTATCATTATTATGTCATATATTTCATTAGTACATATTATATATACTTTATAATCATTCATGAATGGTTAATCATTGAGAATGAATCTCATCGCGTCGTGGAGACGGTAGTCCGTACGTACGCACGAGCGATGATATTGTTCCCATGGTCGTGGAATTGTGTTGAAGTGTGTGTATACTATTTCAGTATCAATATCACTTTATAATAATTATATATAGTTACTCATTACACCATTATACCCATCCTATTATGGTGGTGGTGGAAAATAGATTACACCACGGCGTGGAGACGGTATTCCGTACGTACGCACGCGTTGTGATTTCATTTTTCCGTAGGATGGATAGAAGGTGAATTAGGGTTGTTTCATATTTATAATAACATAGCAGTATGTAAGTAATACTGATGTTATTAATTTGTCATGAAACAACTAAAGAAGAAGAAGTTGAAGAAGAAAGAAATTGAAAAGATCGGTAATGTATATTACCTCTTCTTTGAAACGCCTCTTTGAATCCTCCACTTAGGGAACTAAGATTGGTCTTTGAGGAAGACCAGGACCTCTAGGATTATTCTAGGGAAGTGGAGAAGGGATTTTGGAAGGGGTTGGACGAGCATGAGTTCTCAAATTGGTGTGAGGAGGAGGGGGAGGAGGTGTCCTTTTATAAGGGAGGGGAGGGGCACCTTTGGAATATCTCAAAATATTATTTTATATTAAAGTCAAAATCGGTTTATAATGGTTCCAAATGGTCTTATTTTGAAGCTAAAGTGGGGATGGGTCGAAATACTATCAACCAATAGGATTCAGACAAGTTTAGGTTATTATTTTAACCTTATCAATTAGATTTAACTCTAAGTTAAATAATTTAACTTTTACCGTGTCTTTTTTGTTTTCTTACACTATATGGTTAATAAACTTACTATAACATTCCAAACAAACCCCAAATTGTTTATTATTAATATATATATCCTTATATAAGTCATTTTTCCGAACCTTAGATTTTTAGGAATAAAATAACAATTAATAATATAATATTTGATTTAAAAACTATTTTGTGTCAATTTTGACACTATTTGAAATATGATTTTTGTGAAAGTCATAACAGAATTATATGTTCAAACCAAGTTGATTAAATCAACACTAATATATCATAGTAACCTATAAAATTAGTTTAATTCATAAAAAGTCTCAAATTACATTTATTTTGGTGTTTATAACATCAATTATGTCAATATGTCATTAATAAGATAATTACTGCATCATCATTGTGTCATAAATAAATTATATTATTTAATGTCTAAAATTTACAAATAAAATACCATTATGTAGGAAAGCTTTTTAGCTTTTTAATGAATATTTATAGTCGAATTTATCTTATGTATAACCCCATATTAAAAATTATTTAGTAAATAAACATTGATTTTAACTCTTTCAACCCTTCTTTAAATAAATTAATAATAAATGTCCTAATCTAATCCAAGTGGGCCTAAATGGTCATATTTTATTACTAAGTTTCTTTTTGGTCGAATTACACTTGTCCAATAGAATTAGGACATGTGTTAGGGTAATAATAATATCATTTCTACCCTTAATTACCCTATTTACTTTTAACCGTGGTAAAAAAAGTAAAAAGTTACTATTCACCAAAAAATTATTTTCATCTCATTGAACCACATTTTACTTACTGACATCAACCGTGTCTCTCGGATTTTTGAAATTCCACTCACAGAAGCGGTAAAATTAAGTTTTATGAACAATTCAGTTTTTTTTAACTACCACTTAGTGGTTTCATTATTCATCAAAAATTGAATGTTTTCAGAAAAATACCAAAAATTAGGCCTAAGCTATATTTGATATTATGAACTCAAAAATGATTTCTATTTTACAAAATTCCCAACATATAAGTTGCATTAATTAATTTTATAATTAATTTCCGCTGTCACAACAAATAGCATGTTTTTAAGAGATAATAACTATCAAAAGATTGACACTTGTTTATAACTGGTTTAAATGTGAAATTACATCCAATGACCAAAATTGTATGAAATTGTAAAAATATATTCTAAATATACTTTAAAACCACTCAAATTAATAATTTATCACTATTAATTATTTCGATTAAAAAAGTTGTTTTTAATTAAAATTTAGTAATTTTCACTATTCATCAGAAAATGAAAGTTATCCGAAAAGTACCAAAATTTCACCCTAAGCTAATTTCGATATTACGAATCCAAAAATAAAGTCCATTTTGAAAAAAACTAAAATTTACAAAATTTCAAAAAGTGGTTATTACTATTCATAACAGCTAGTTTTAATAATATTTTAATAGCATATCGTTGTTTAGCGAAACTTGGTGTTGCGTACAACACACGCTATCGTGGAAGGTCGCGATTGCGTATAATTCAAGCCAGGTCAGAGATGTGTGTTGTGAAAGCTCCTTTTGGTGTAGAGTATAACACAAGACATTAATGAAATTAAAATGAATATTTTTCATAAAATGTCGAGGTGTTACAAATACCTTATCACATCTTGATTGTTCTTCTGCGTGACAATGCATGTGATAATATCCTAAGGGTAGTTATTGCACTAAAGGGTTGTAGGGGATCCCTACTATGATGAGAAATTGGAAGTTCCCTAACACTATTATTGAATATATGATCTATGGCTGGATGATTTTATTTGAGTAACACAAATAATATAATCCATTAGGTGTGAGTACACATAAAACTTTGAGGCACCTTCTTTGGGTGTGCGCCCTTGGTAATATCCAACAGGATATTATAAGAACGACACCTGCTAGTAGGAAATCCAAATTTCATAGTGTCATTGGATGTTCCTATCAGTGAATGTGTGTATTGGTCCTTAGAATTTTAGATTATTTGTTAGTGGGTATTACAACTTGAACACTTAGATGTATTGATAGAAACTATGATGACACAATGTTCGCAGTGAGGTAGGATATGTTGGGTGCATCATAAGTAATATTGAATTAATAGACAATGCGATAAATGATTTGTATCTTCTGTTCAATAATAGAAGTTGATATCTGAGGCCCTTTAATGGAAATGATATAGCCTAAATAAATCCATGAACATAGTGAGGAATGAGAAAGTTCAATTCTAGGAGGTCAAATAAAGAGTAATCTAGTGCATGGTTTGATGACACTATCATGCAACTCTATTTATTCGAGATATTGAGACAAAAGGATTACATTACAAGGTAAGCATTCGTATGAGGTGACACGTCATTGCGACATTAACTTCTTTATCTATGAGTGCATTGGCGCGTTTCTAGATGCCAACCTTGGACTTTAGGTAGGATCCTCCTGATGCCCCTGAGAAAGATTCCTAGAGGGTCACATAATATGTGTATCCAAGTATCTCAGTTAAATATTCATTTAACAAGTTGAATAAAGATTATTCTTGGATGTGGTTTAATAATAATTCAAGAATTCATGATCTCATTTATTTTGACACTAGTTATTCGAGAGAATATATTGTAGGCAGAATAATATATTTATTAGTGAAAAATGTAGTGATATTTATTTAATAATTAAATTACAATTATTCAAGGTCTAATAAATATGGTGGAGGAAATATTGAAAATAGAAATAAAAAAGTACGCGCCGTGCATATTAATATGAACATCGTGTAGTTTTTTTTTGGGGGATTTGTGAGAAATAATATAATTTATTTAATTAAATAATATTTGGTGTAATTATCTAGGTGCATGTCAAGTGATAATAATAGTCAAATATTATTATTAGACATGGGGTATTACTAAAAATTAAATGAAATGAATAAATAACTTTGGGTAATTAATTCATTTTATTATTCTAATTAATATAAATCACAATTACATTATTCTCATGAGATCTAGCCATTATTTTTGGTTGTTCACAATGAATCTGGAGAAAGCTCTCAAGCCAAGAGAAAATTACTTTCCTCCAATAATGCTCTCAAGATTCAAGAGAGATCATCCTCCATCAGATCAAGGAGAGTTCTTTGGAAGAGGGTCTCAAGGAAATCGAAGGAGGAAATCACAAGTGAAGTCTCTTCCATGCTATCACATAGATATCCCTTCAGTGATGTCCAGAGATATGTGGAGCACATGTGGATCACTTCTAGAGGAAACATACACTTGTATTCTGCGATGCAATGACAAATCACATTGGATTGTGATCATAAGCATCAATAGAGAGATAATTCCATCAAGGTAATTCTTATCTTTAATTAAATGAATTATAACTAACATATGATGGTCCTATCTATGGTTTTGAGACTTCACTATTTGCTTTTTCTTTTTTAGTTGTATTCGAAAGATCCAACGTTTAATCGTCATGAAGGATCTCAGATTGATCATTGTTAATGGTAAATTAAAGTTGGGTACACCCATCTCCATGCGCTTCAACTGGGCCAAGAACCTACACACATAAGAGATAGAGGAATTAAAATGATCTCCAGGAAGGATCTCTTTCCAGGAATGAAAGGCACACATAAGGATAATTCTGTTGATTGCATCATGGTAAAAAAACAAAGAGTATCATTTCGTGGTTATGTACCATCCAGAAAAGAAAATTTCTTAAAGTTGATTCAAACTAATGACTGCATGAGGAGCACCAAGTTAATGGGAGGTGTTACTTATTTTTTTTACCTTCATAGATGATCATTCATGGAAATTCTAGGCCTTTGTTTTGTAAACTAAAGATCAAGTGTAAGATGTTTTCAAGCAGTTTTATGTGAATGTGTAAAGGGAAAGAGACATATGGTTAAAGTGTGTGTGGGAAGACAATGGAGGAGAGTTCCATGATCCGTTTGAGGATTATTGTAGGAGTTTCGACAATAGGTTGAAAAAATAAGTGTCAAAGATGCCTCAGCATAACTGTCTTACTGACAGGATGAATAGAGAATTTTTTTGAGAGAATCCAGAGTATGCTCACAAATGCCTAGCTATCAAACACCTTTTGGGGGGAGGAAATGATTACTGCAGTTTATATTATCAACCTTTCTCTATTTGTTCCATTGAACTATGATGTTAAAGAAAGTGGTTGAACATGTAAATATTTTTCTTACAAACACTTGAGAGCATTTGGCTGCAGGGCATTTTTTCACATCTTGAAATATGAGAGAGTGAAGTCGGATGAAAAATGAAGGCATTGTATCTTTTTGGGATATAATAATGAGGAGTTTAGATACCAACTCTGGGATATTATTAGAAAAAGTATTTTCAGAAGTAAATATTTGGTGTTTCTTGAGGATCAGACAATTGATGATTTTGAGAATCCTGAATGTGTAGAGAAGTTGAATTCTGAGGAAATTCCAGTCAATGTGAAACTAGTATCACTGTCATCATTATTAGCTAGTATGATAGAGATACATGACACTGATGATACATCACTTATAGGTAATATGTCCTCATCTACTGATATATATCCATCACATGATATTCTAGAACATATTCCCCCCGAATCATAGTTTAGGAGATCTACCAGAGAATGAAAACCAAGTCATAGATACTCACCACATGATTATGTAATGCTCACTGATAGGGGAGAGATAGAAATTTATGATGATGCAATCAAGAGTCATCAGAAGATTGAATGGAAAAATTCCATGCAAGAGGAGATGAGATCATTGCACAATATTGACATATTTGATTTGGTAGAGTTACCACATGGAAAGAAGGAATGCAAGAACATGTGGGTGTACATAATCGAAGGAGAAGATGGAAGCACAACCGTTCTAGAGAACCAGAATGGTTGTGAAGGGATTCATTCAAAATAAAGGTATTTACTGTGATGAAATTTTTTATCCTATGGTTAAAATTTCTTCTAGTAGAGTTTTTCTTGGATTGACGGCTAGTCTGAACCAGGAGGTTCAACAACTAGATGTAAAGTCAACATTATTAAATGGTGATATTGATGAGGAGATATACATGGACAATCCATAGGGATTTCAGGGTAAAGTTAAAGAAAACCTGGTATACAAGCTTAAGAAAAGTTTGCATGGTTTGAAATAGGCACTAAGGCAATGGTACAAGAAATTTGACTCATTCATGGAGAAAATTGAGTATAGGAGGATGACTGTTGATCACTGTGTTTTTATTAGAAATTTTTTTGATTGTGATTTCATTTTATTATTGATTTATATTGAGGATATATTGATTATTGGTATAGATATCACCAAGATTTACTGGTTGAAGAAGGAGTTGAAAAAGTATTTTGAAATAAAGGACTTGGGAGATGCTACTCAAATGTTTGGTATAATGATTACTTATGATATGAGGAATCACATGATTTTGATATCTTAAGAGCGGTACATTGAGAATGTTCTTGAAAGATTCAACATGAGCATGGAGAAACCAATTAGCACTCCACTTTCGATTAATTTCAGGCTCTTGAAAAGTCAGATTCCTTATCTGAGAAGGAGAAAGTATATATGAAAAAATTTCTTTATCAGTCAGCAGTTGGTAGTCTTATGTATTCCATGGTGTGCACCATACCATACATTGATCACATTGATGGCATTGTGATAAGATTCTTATTATATCCAAGAAAAGAGAATTGTACAGTAGTCAAATGGATATTGTGGTATCACCGAGGCACATCTAGTCATTGTTTATCTTTTGGAAGTGAAAAACTTGTTTTAGAAGGATTCAAAAATACAGATATGGATGGAGATGTAGACATGAGGAGATCCATAACCAGGTACCTGATATCATTTGAAGGGGGTGGAGTCTCATGGAAATCATGGATTCAGATGTGTATTGCCTTATCCACCACCGAAGAAGAATATATCACGGTCACTAAAGGCTGTAAGGAGATATTGTGGATGAAGAAATATTTACATGATCTAGGATAGAGTCAGGGGAATTATATTCTCTATTGTGATAGTCAGAGTGCTATTCATTTCAGTAAGAACCGAACATTTCATTTCAGGTCTAAACACATCGACGTGTTCAATCACTAGATTCGAAATGTGCTGGAAGAAAGATTGTTGAAAGCTGAGAAAATCCACACTAATGATAATGGGTTAGACATGACAATGAAGGTTCTACCGTAAGATAAGTTGTACACCTATAAAGAGATTGTGGGTCTAGATTCCAACCAAAATTGGTTGTGAGGGGGAGATTTGTGGGGGAAACTCCCATTTTGGGAGTAATTAGTGGAATTAGAGTCTTCTATTAGCAAGGAGTTTTCTTCTCTGGTTTGGTATCCAACCTAGCTGACACCAAAGACTCACGACAGGTGCCATGGAAGAATTCAAGGGTTGATGAACCACCCCATACCAACCTTGGACTACAATAAATATTTCCTCTTTTTAATAGGATTCATTCCCATGAAATTTTAATAAAAATCCTACTATAAAACTAGGTGATCCTCCGACATTATTATTCATAGAGAATAATAGAAACAAGGCACCCCTCTCCTGTGGATGTAGGCACACTGCTGAACCACATAAATTTCCCTTGTTCTTAAATTTTATTCCTCGTTTTTGTTTGATTTCATTACCACGAACCTCTGATACCACAAAAAATATTTATAATTCTGAAAATATCCATGTTTATAATCTTTATAGAAAATTTTGGATGGTCATAACTTGGCCGTCCAAAATCGGATCGACGTGCAGTCTATGCCGTTGGGATCAAATTAATACTATCTACTTTGATTTAAAGTAATTCTAATTTTTTTGGATCGAAATGTTTATGAAATTTCTTGGATACCATTTGTTGGCACCAGGTCACATAACAAAAACCATTGGGTTGGGGATTTATAAAAATCCATTATCAAGATGATGATACTTGTTATCTCCAGCTATCCAATCCCTGGTACACTCTGAGGATCTCATGTGAATTATGAAAAACACATAAATTAAATATAACATGTACCTCATTTGATATGAATACATGCTCGACATCTTCTTATTATTGGCGATAACTAGTCAAAGGATCCAAAGGGGAATCCCTCTTGATCATCCAAACATTATTCAAAAATCTATAAGAACATTGATCATTGAATTTTGGGTGCTAGAATGGTCATCTGACAATGCCTTCAACATCTCAAAGATCACCACATCGATGTTCCTTCGATGCATGGATATGAGCTCCATATGATAACATGGATTGAGAGATCCTCTCTCTAAAAAGAGTAAGAGTATAGATAGGCTCTGAAGAACTCATAGTGAATTGTCATTATGGGAGAGCCTCTCTCCACCTATGTATAGCGGATTCACAAATACCTAGAAAGGGTTCCCCCAGCCCCTATATATTTAACATCCACTAAACAAGTAATAAATAAATAATTATGATAAACTAAACTACTTCATAAATATTATTTATATTTTATCACATACCTGTAATATATATTAAGTATATTACATGATAAAACCAAATCATTTAACCAAACTTGTAATTCTCAATAAAATTAAATGAATCTGAAATATTAAAATAACCTTCACTCGTATAATATTTTTTCTCATATTCACTAAATACCTTGTGAATATATTTAATAAATAAATTCAACCCATTTAATATTTAAATTAATAATAATAAATTTATTTATTTATCAATGACCAATAACTTGGACAACACTCAGACCCCGTGCTGGAGCCCACCATGTCCAATATACATTTTCGCCACAATAGGGAAGATTCTTGAATGTGCTATTGTATGTGACCCTCTAATCCCTTATCTTGATAACAGTCAATAGTATTCACATACCAAGAGTGATGTATAGAAACTCATCATGGATCTTAAATAGATAATTAATAGTCATAACAATGACAACCAACCTTCGAACACGTACTGTGTAATATAATATCTTCATCTTCAAATATATCATAAAGCAGAATGCACACTTGTGTCATCATCCTTTCATTATTATTTATTGATATATCTTTCCGGATTTACCACTGACCACCTTGGTCGTGGATTTATGAAGGTACTATAATATTGTTCAACCAATCTTGAGATATGTTACTTCCTCAACTCGGAAGTGAAAAATCCTATATTGGCCATTCAACCAATGTCATACCACCAATGATTCACCCATGAAAATCTACCTCACCAAAGTTTCATTATCATGGTTTTTTCCTTCCATCAAAGTACAAAATCAAATGACACACATTGATAATGATCTCAATTCAAGAGACCGATACTCATGTTTGTAGATAGAAACATCCAAAGACACCTAAAACATGTTGGGTTCCTATTGGCAGGTCCATCCTCAGGATATCGCCTACTAGGGATCACCAAGTGTGAAATTCATGAGAAGATGTCTCAATACTTTTAATCCCCCTACACCTGATAGTCAGACATCAAATATGTCCAGACAGTATGATGTATCTAGACCATATGACAATTGATTAATATTTATATCATAGTATCTTGAGGTTCTCATTATAGTTTAAGATCTTCTATAACATTTTGATGTTACAATTAATATATGGACATTACCATTTATATAGTTTATGCAAAAATGTCTACACTATAATGTTAAGTGTAAATCATGCATATCTCACTATATACATTAAATAGTTATTGAAAAGTATTGTTTAGTTGGGTATAGGGCACCCAATATTACAAAATTCAATGTCTGAATAAAATATATTGATGAAAAAACCCAAGATCGAATCTAAGAGAATTGTAGATGAAATCCAATTAGATTAGTGGAAATTCAACCATTATAGTTCTGAAAACCACTAGTTGAAAACCTAACTACACTGTGATGAATATTAGTACTTAAAATAATGTGGCATCTCAAAATCATCTTCCTAAAAGACATATAAAAATCATACACATCCAAAACCTAACCGAACCTCTACTTTAAAAAAACCATTCATCCAAAATGTAACTCCTAAAAATCTCAAATATATTTTTTCTTCATTTTTTAAAGTGGCATGTGGGTCCCCATGTGAGGATGACCCCAAAAAACTCCCCCTCTCTCTCAAGTGGGGATGACCATTAACCTCATAATCAGTCTAAAAATCTCAAATTTACCTTTTGGTAAACTCTTAGTCAATAAGTCTAAACCGTTATCATTAGTGTGGATATTATCAAGTTCTAATTATATCGAATCAAGGGTGTCACAGATCAAATGATACCGAACATCGATATGATTCGACCTACCATGAAAGGTGTGATTCTTTCCCAAAAACATTTCACCCTGACTGTGATAAAATAAAACATAACTACCCTGAATAAAATTGATACCTTGAATAAAATATTTCATCCACAAAAATTATTTTCATTCCTCAGTAGCTGTAATAAACTCAGACTCCGTGATAGATAAAGTGACACCTATGTAATCTAGAATGCCAAGATACAACTCCCCCTGTAAAAGTGATAAAATATCCTAAATTATACTTTCTAAAATCTATATATCTTGTCCTATTTAATCTATAAATCCATAAATAATAGGTTCTCCATTGACAAAACACTGTCTCAGATTATAAGTATCATAAAGATAACGAAATCTATGATTCAGTTCTCTCCAATGGTCTCTACCTAGATAGGGTAGAAAAAGAATGACCACACCAAATTCAGGATCTATATTAGGTATAGTACATAACATATCATATATCAAACAACCAAGGATAGATTAATAAGGTATGTGTTGCATATCCTCTCTCTCTTCATCAGTAGAAGGTGACTAACTAGTACTGAGCTTAAAATGTAAAAAAAGAGGAGTAAAAACCACTTCCACTCTATTCATATAAAATATCTAAAAAACACTCTAAATATATCTCTCATGATATAAATATAATTTCTTTTCCTTTCCCAAGAAAATGATATTCCAAGAATCTATCATGTTATCCCCATGTATTTCATCATAAAATATTAACATAGATCCTTCATTAATCAGTCAATTTCAGAAGCATCATGACCAACACTGAGCATATCATCAACATAAAGTGACATTATATTAAAATCATCATCAGTAAATATATGAAAAACAACACCATGATCAAAAGATATCTTCCTGAAACCTTGATTAAAAATGACATTTTCAAATTTCTTATATTGTTTCCTCCGAGCTTTCTTAAAACCATACAAACTCTTCTTTAACATCCATACATGATTGTCTTTACCCATTTCAAAAAAAAACCTATTGATTCTCCATCTATATATCCTCCTCAAAATATCTTTGGGGGGAATTTTCTTCACATCTATCTCCTCTATCTACATATCCAAACTAAAATCCAAACTAAGAACAACCTGAATGGAATAAATTTTGACAAAGAGTAAAAAAATATCATCAAAATCCATACCTTTCTTCTAACAGAGGCATTTAAAAACTATCCTTTCCTTGTATCATTGAATAAAACCAAATTCTATATTTTTAATCCATTAAATCCATAGATTTTAAAAATCTATCTTACCTATAGGTAACTTCACTAGCTCAAAAGTGTGGTTGTTTCTCAATGATCTCATCTCATCATCCATTTTCACAACCCATCTTTCCTTCTAATCAATTTCCATTGCCTCATAAAAATATTATGGTTCTCCCCACTTAGTGAGGAGCACATACTCATCAGGTGAATATTTAGTAGGAATATTACAATGTCTAGATGATCACTAGAGTGAAGCTATGGGTTTATTAATAACTCATAAAACCAGATCATCAGAAAAAAAATGTGAATTAGAAACATCAACTATGACCTATTCACTCTAAACATCATTGTACATATCAACATGATCATCAAAATCAATAATAATAGGTAAATGTGAATTAGAAAATGGTTCAAAACAATCAAATCCATCAAAAGTTGGAGATTTAGATTCTTCTCCCTTATCATGTCCATAGATAATAAAAATAAACTATCATGACTTACCATCCATCCTGGATCTCGCATCTCCAGGCACATGAATAAAAGTCTTGAAACCAAAAACACATAAATGATCATACTTGATCTCTTTAACATACCAAAAATTGTTAGGATTATTTGTCTACAAGGAAACCACAGGTGATAAATTGATAATATAAGAAGTAGTAAATAAATCCTCACCCCAAAATGTCCAAGAAAATTTTCTCCTGAAAGAAAACAATCACTAGTGCATAAAACGTCATTTACGCCGGTTAATTTTTATTTTTTACGTCGGTATGTAGCCGACGTTAATACGGACGATGTTATAAATATTGTTTTTTACATCGGTTATTTAAAAATTGACGTAAAAAAAAATAACATCGCGGTGTTTATCACATTAGTTTTTAAATAACCGATGTGATAAACCGGGGGCGGGTTTATCACATCGGTTTTTACATAACCAACGCGATAAACCAGTGCAGGGGGTGTTTGTCATGTCAGTTATTTAATAACTGACGTGATAAACCGGGGGAGGGTTTATCACATCGGTTAATATATAACTGATGTGATAAACCAGGAGGGGGAGGGTTTATCACGTCAGTTATTAAATAACCAACGCAATAAACCAGTGGGGGTGGGTGTTTATCACATTGGTTATTTAATAACCGACGTGATAAACACCTGGAAAATGGTTTATCATGTTGATTATTTAATAAATGACATGATAAAATAGTGCGAGGGGGGGTGTTAATCACGTCTGTTATTAAGTAACCGACGTGATAAACCAATTTTTTTAAAATCAATATATATCATTCCTCTTCTCTCCCCAGAAACAACCAGAAACCAAACCAAGAATTCGTACGAGAAAAATAGAACTAGACCAAAACAAGAACCACAGAAAAATTAAGCATTTACATTGAAAACATTTAAACTTACCCCACTGGACATACCCCACCACCCCTGGATATCCCCCCTTACCCCACTGGAGAGACCCCCACCACACCCCTGGACGGCCCCCTCACCCCACTGGATAGCCCCTACCACTCCCCTGGACACCCCCCACACCCCTAGACTGCCCCCGACCCCCTGGACAGCCCCAAACACCCTTGGACATCCCCACCACCCCTTTGACAGCCCCACACCCCTATACAATCCCCACCCCCAACCCTCATGTATACCCCCACCCCCTGGACAGCACTCCCACACCCCTGGACAACCCTCCCATACCCCTGAAATAGGACAAAAAAGTAACCAAAAATAGAGCACAACCCCCTCATCCCACTAGACTGCCCCCACCACACCCCTGGACACCCCCACACCCGTGGACAACACCATCACCCTTGGACATGCCCCCACCCTTTTGTATACCCCCACCCCCTGGACAACACTCCCACACCCATGGACAACCCTCCCACACCCCTGAAACAGACCAAAAAGTTACCAAGAATAGACCAGAACCCCCTCACCATGCTGGATAGCCCCCACCACACCCTCACGCCCCTAGACTACCCCCACCCTTGGATATCCCCCAACACCCATGGGCAACCCCCCACCCTCCTGGACCCCCCCACACACACACACCCCTAGACTGTCCCACCACCCCCTGGACACCCCTGGACTACCCCCACCCCCTGGGTGGCCCCTGGATAGCTGGTGTTGGGAGGGCAGGTGCCGCCATCCCTCGGAGGTAATTCCACTAGAAGGTACCCATCACTCCCACATGTGAAGCTTGAGATCTCAAAATGTTTCACATGTGGGAGTGATGAGTACCTTCCAGCGGCGTTCAGCCCCCCGAGGGATGGCGGTGCCTCCTCTCCCACCCCCCTGGACTACCCCCCCATCCCCATGGACACCTTGGACCCCCCCCCACTGGACAGGCCTCCCACACCCCTAGAAATCCCCTCACCCCATAGGACACCCCCACACCCCTGGACAGCGCCCACTCCCGTGGACAACCCTTCCACCCTCCTGGAAATGCTCTCATCCCCCTAGATTTCCCCCCCACTCTCATGGACACCTAGTATACCCCCACCCCACCGGACATCCCTCCCACACCCCTGGATACCCGCACCCCATTAAACACCCCCCACACACCCTTGGAACCCCTCCCCCCAGACCAGAATCCATAACAGGAAAACCATCATAAGTAGACCAAAACAAGAAGTAGAGAAAAATTAAACATTCACATATATAACATTAAAAACTTACAATGTCAACATAAAAAAACTAAATCCAACCTAAACGACTACCAAATACACAATTACAATGACAGTATTCAAAATTACATTTTACACTACAAACAACTAAAAATCAATCAAACCTGTAAAATAATTTGACCATTCCACTTTTAAGTGTTTGATGTCTTCAGAAGTAAAGGGTTGAGGGTCATTAAATAGATACAAATTAAAAGGATAGTAGTTAACGTGTATAATGAATAAATTAAATGAAATATTATGGCAATGTTTAAAAGGAAATCTTACCATGTCAATGTTCACAACTGTCCCAATTGTTATTATTTCATACATAAATCGTAACATTTAATATCTGCATTCGATGAGGCCTTGTTGTTCATGAAAATTATATTTGAATAAGTTTAAATTCAATATATTATTTATAACGACCCATACATTACATACATTGTTAATACTTTAAAATTGAAGCATACTTATTACAACATATAACAAAACCACGAAAGGACCGTATAGGTATAATGTCTTTAGAAACTGAGAAACATAAACAACTGGTTCATAAAGCATCTACACTGTCTCCCATTTATTTCATCATATCTATAGTCCCTTTTGGAATATCTTTCTTAATAACATTCTTCCTGACCTGGGGAATGAAAACATACAAAAGGGTGAGCTCAAATGCTCAGTAAGGGTAAAAAAAAGAAATATCAATCACATCATATTCATAAGAACATAACTTTTGAAAATCTTAACCTGAAAAAGAGAGCATAATTTCATAACATGGGATAAATCATAGTAGTGAAATGGAATCCCAATAATCATAACATAAAACATGAAACTTTGTGGCATACACACATAATCATACAGAATCATTTCTTATTAGTCAAGACTTATTTCCAAGACTATCTTAGTGTACAAAGTCCATTTCTGAACCGAGTTCACTCCTCGTTTCAGTCATGTTTCACTGAACCGGTATAACCTACCGTTCCAGCCATGTCTATCTCATGAGATATAAAATCTTCACCCAATGCATTGGAGGGATATATAGGTCTCTCCCATCTCATAATGATACCATTTTTATGTGTGCCACAAAATCAGAAACCATACATCATAGCATAACCCATGTAATAAAAATTGGAATCTTAAACATCGTGACATCATAAAACAATTCATATAAGATAAAGGAATTCATAAAAATATTTCCATCACAACATAATCAAATCCATGTAATAATAGGGATAGAAACAGTACTCGATATTATCTTAGATGGAAAATAATTTTGATAAAACACTTGAACTCCATTCTTGAAGAAAATATCATTTCTGCTTCAAAAACACTTTTCCTTTCTTAACATGTCGTACAATTCTAAACTAGAAGAATTTGATTAAAAATAAACTTGAAAACTTGTAAAGGAAGCCTCTTGTAAATAATGTTTTAAAAATCCATTCATGCTGTATAAGTTGAAAAAAACATTCTTTTTGTACTTTTGTCGGAAAAGTCAAAAAGTACCTCGTACGAAAAACAACAAAAGATTCCTTTCATATCTTTTACTAAAAACTCACCGAAGGGTAAAATTGAATATAAACTGTTGTATAAGTATATAAATATTACATACTGAGTAAACATTTATGTGGATGATAAAATACACCCCAGTAAATTCAAAGTATAAACAATCTCGGTTAAAAATGAGATTGTGATATTTCCCTTACCTTAGGTCAAATTTGCTTCGTAAGTGTCCGAACCTCCTGTATAATAATTTAATAATGTTATTGAATTATTCCAGAATCATAATTATTTTTATGATATCATATATGGTCATATTCTTAGGTTCTTATTAGTAAAATTTCATTACTACTTGTTATTCGGGTGTTTATTACTTTTTTGTTCTTATGCGTGTTTTGTCGAATAAATTCCTATTATTATCTTTAGGTTATAGATACCTCATTTACAGAATGGTATTAGTGTAATATATATCATATTAATTCATTCAATTCATTTATATAATCATTATTAAATGAAGATCATGTAGAACGAGTCGCATCACATCGTGGAGACGGTATTCCGTACGTACGCACGAGTGATGATATCGTTCATATGATCGTGGAATTGTATTGGAGTGTATGTATACTATTTCAGAATCAATATCAATTTATAATAGTAATATATAGTCATTATTTACACCATTATACCCATCCAAGTAAGGTGGTGGTGGAAAATAGATTACACCACGGCGTGGAGACTGTATTCCGTACGTACGCACGCGCGGTGATTTCTTTTTCCGTAGGATGGATAGATGGTGAAATAGGGTTGTTTAATACTTATAATAACATGTCAGTATGTGAGTGATACTGATGTTATTACTTAATAATGAAACAACTAAAGAATAGGAAGTGAAAGAAGAAATAAATATGAAAGAATCGGTAACGGACATTACCTCTTCTTTGAAGTGCTTCTTTGAGACCTCTTTTTAGGGCACTAAAATAGGTCTTTGAAGAAGACCTGAACCTCTAGTATGTTTCTAGGGAAGTGGATAGGATAAATTTGTAGGGGTTGGCTGAGATTGAAGGCTCAAAGTGGTGTGAGGAAGAGGGGGAGGAGGTTCCCTTTTATAAGGGAGGAGAGGGGCACCCTTGGAATAACTAAAAATATTATTTTATTATAAAGTAAAATTCGGTTTTTAATAGCTCAAAATTGATATATTTATAAGATAAGGTCGGTAGGGGTCGAAATCCTCTCATCCAATAGAATTTACACAAGTTTAGGAATCAATTTTAACCTTATCATTGAGATTTAACTTTAAGTTAGATAGTTTAACTTTTACCGTGTCTTCTTGTTTTCTTACACTATAAGGTTAATAAACTTACCATATCAAGACAAAAGAACCCCAAGTTGTTTATTATTAATATATATAACCTCATATAAGTCATTTGGCCGAACCTTAAATTTTTAGGAATAAAATAACAATTAATAATATAATATTTGTTTTAAAAACTATTTTATGTCAATTTTGATAGTATTTAGTAATTGATTTTTTTGAAATTCATAACAGAATGATTAGTTCAAAAAAAGTTAATTAAATCAATAATAACATGTCATATTAACCTAGAAAATTATTTTAATTCATAAAAAGTCTCAAAGTACATTTATTTGGGTATTTATAACATCAATTATGTCAATATTTCATTAATAAGATAATTACCGCATCATCGTTGTGGCATAAATAAATTAAATTATTTAATGTCTAAAAATTACAAACAATATACCATTATGTAGTAAATCTTTATATCTTTATAATTAATATTTATAGTCGAATTTATATTACGTATAACCCCATATTAAAAATGATTTACTTATTAAACTTTGATTTTAACTATTTTAACCATTCTTTAAATAAATTGATAATAAATGTCCTAATCTAATCCAAGTGGGCATAAATGGTCATATTTTACTCCTAGGGTTGTTTTTGGTCGAATTACACTTGTCCAATAGAATTAGGACATGTGTTAGGGTAATAATAATATCATTTTTACCCTTAATTACCCTATTTACTTTTAATCGTGGTAAAAAAAGTAAAAAGTTACTATTCACCAAAAAATTATTTTCATCTCATTGAACGACATTTTACTTATTGACATCAACTGTGTCTCTCGTATTTTCAAAATTCCACTCACAGAAGCGGTGAAATTAATTTTTTTGAAAAATTCAGTTTTTTAACTACCACTTAGTGGTTTCACTATTCATCAAAAATTGAATGTTTTCAGAAAAATTCCAAAATTTCACCCTAGGCTTATTTCGATATTCCGAATCCAAAAATGAAGTCCATTTTGAAAAATAATATTTATAAAATTTCAAAAAGTGGTTATTACTATTCATAACGGCTAGTTTTAATAATATTTTAATAGCATATCATTGTTTAGTGAAACTCGGTATTGCGTACGACGCAAGCTGTTGAGGAAGGTCGCGGTTGCGTGTAAAGCAAGTCAATCCAGTGTTAGTGAAAGATTCCTTTGATGATTTATATAACATAAAAACAAAATATTTCACATAAATGTCTCGGGTGTTACATTCTACCCCCCTTAAAATGAATTTCGCCCTCAAAATTCGTTACTTTGTAACAAAAAGATGAGGATACCACTCCCTCATCATATCCTCAAGCTCCCATGTAGCTTCTTCTAATTGGTGGTTCCTCCATAAAACTTTCACCAATCGAGTGGTCTTGTTTTTTAGGACTTTTTCGCTACGATCCAGAATCTTTATCGGCTGTTCTTCATAAGAACGATCTTGCTCCTGTGGTACAACTTCTGAGCTAAGTACATGTGAAGGATCAGGTATGTACTTTCTTAGGAGAGATACATGGAACACATTGTGAACTTGAGAGATATTCGGTGGAAGCACCAATCGGTAAGCTACCTTCCCAACACGATCCAGTATTTAAAAAGGACCGATATATCTAGGGATCAACTTCCTCTTCTTTCAAAATCTCATGACTCTCTTCCAGGGAGATATTCGTAAGAACACTTTATCACCCACTTAAAAATCTAGGTCTTTTCTTCGGTTGTCGGCATAAATTTTCTGTCGACTCTGAGCTACTCTTATGTGTTGTTGAATAGATCTGACCTTTTCTGCAATTTCATCAACGAGATCAGGTCCTAATATCTTTCTTTCCCCAACTTCATCCCAGCAAGTTTGAGTCCTGCATTTCTTTCCATAGAGAGCTTCATAAGGAGCCATCTGAATACTGGAGTGAAAGCTATTATTATAAGAAAATTCCACCAAAGGTAGGTGTTGATCCCAACCACCTTTGAAATCCATAGAGCGAGCTCTCAACATATCTTCTAGAGTTTGAATTGTTCTCTCAGACTGACCGTCTGTCTGAGGATGATAAGCAGTGCTGAAACTCAACTCTGTATCTAGAGTATGCTGAAGACTTCGCCAGAACTTCGAGGTAAATCTCGGATCCTGATCAGATATAATAGAAAGTGGTTCTCTGTAGAGACCCGAAGCCTGACGTACATGTACATTACATTACCTTTGCCGAATACTTTGTACAAAACAAAAACATACACACAAGGATCGTAATAGTATAGTGTCTTTGGAAACACGGAATATAATCTTCTAATCATGGTGAAAGATCTTCAAAATATCCCATAAAGATCTTCCCTTTTTTTACCTAAAACCTTTCTTTATATCCTGGGGAAAATAAAACATAAAAGGGTGAGCTCAAATGCTCAGTAAGGGGAAATAAAATAAATATCAATCACATCATATTCATAAGAACACAACATTTTGGAAATCTTAACCTGAAAAAGAGAGCATAATTTCATAACATGGGATAAATCATAGTAGTGAAATGTAATCCCAATAATCATAACCTAAAACATGAAACTTTTTGTCATACACACATAATAATAGAGAATCATATCTTATTAGTCAAGACTCATTGCCAAGAATATCTTAGTAGACAAAGTCCATTTTTGAACCAAGTCACCCTCGTTTCAGTCCTGTTTCACTGAACCGGTATAACCTATCGTTCCAGCCATGTCTATCACATGAGATATAAAATCTTTACCCAATGCATTGGAGGGAGATATAGGTCCCACCCATCTCATAATGATACCATTCTTATGTGTGCCACAAAATCATAAACCATACATCATTGCATAACCCATGTAATAAAAATGGGATTCTTAAACAACATGACATCATAAAACAATTAATATAAGATAAAAGAATTCATAAAAATAATTCCATCACAACATAATCAAATCAATGTAATAATAGGTATAGAAACAGAACCCATTATTATCTTAGATGGAAAATAATTTTGATAAAACACTTGAACTCCATTCTTGAGGAAAATATCCTTTCTACTTCAAAAACACTTTCCTTTATTTAACATGTTATAAAATTTTAAACTAAAAGAATTTGATTAAAAATAAACTTGAAACCTTGTAAGGTATGCTTCTTGGAAATAATGTTTTAAAAATACATTCATTCCGTATAAGTTAAATGAAAACATTCTTCTTGTACTTTTGTCAGAAAAGTCAAAAAGTACCTCGTACGAAAAACGACAAAAGATTCCTTTCATATCTTTTACAAAAAAACTCACTGAAGGGTAAAATTGGATATAAACTATTGTATAAGGATATAAATATTACATATTGAGGAAGCATGGATGTGGATGATAAAATACACCCCAGTAAATACCAAAGTATAAACAATCTCGGATAAAAATGAGATTGTGATATTTCCCTTACCTTAAGTCTGATTTGCTTCCTAAGTGTCCGAACCTCCTGTATAATGATTTAAATAATGTCATTAACTTTTTAAAGAATCATATTCATTGTTATGATATCATATATGGTTCACTTATGACTTTATATTACCCGTTCTTTTGTAAATTCCATGTTAAAGAAGCGTTTTGGGTAAAATCGTTTCATTTATCATAGGTGTTTGGACTTGTTGTTTTTGACATTATTATTACTTATATCATGATTTACTTACTTCCAGAATATAAAACATGATTTATATATCATATATATTCAGTATATATATATATATATATATAATAGATAGATAAATGAAATGAAACACACCATTCATGGAGACGGTAGTCCGTACGTACGCATGAATGCTGTTTTCCTTTCGTTATTGTCTTGAATGGAAGTAAGTAGATGAAATACATATATAAATAAATCCATTAGCTTTATAATGTCATATATTTCATTATTATTTCTTATATATACTTTATAATCATTCTTAAATGGTTAACATGGAGAATCAATCTTATCGCGTCGTGGAGACGGTAGTCCGTACTTACGCACGAGCGATGATATCGTTCTCAGGATTGTGAACTTATGTTTATGTGTATGTATACTATTTCAGTATCAATATCACTTTATAATAATCATATATAGTTACTCATTACACCATTATACCCATCCAATTACGGTGGTGGTGGAAAATAGATTACACCATGGCGTGGAGACGATATTCCGTACGTACGCACGCATGGTGATTTCCTTTTTCCGTAGGATGGATAGAAGGTTAATTTGAGTTGTTTCATATTTATAATAACATATAAGTTTATAAGAAATACTGATGTTATTACTTTATCATGAAACAACTAAAGAAGATGAAGCTTAAGAAGAAAGAAATTGAAAAAGATCGGTAATGGATATTACCTCTTTTTGACGCGCCTTTTCTTAACCTCAACTTAAAGAACTAAGGATGGTCTTTGAATAAGACCAGGACCTCTAGGATGATACTAGGGAAGTGGAGAAGAGATTTTGGCAGGGGTTGGCAGAGCTTGAATGCTCAAATTGGTGTGAGGTGGAGAGGGAGGAGGTGCCCTTTTATAAGGGAGGAGAGGGGCACCTTAGGAAAATCTCAAAATATTATTTTATATTAAGGTCAAATTCGGTTTATAATGGTTCCAAAGGGTCTTATTTCGAATCTAAAGTGGGTATGGGTCTAAATACTCTCATCCAATAGGATTTAGACAAGTTTAGGTTATTATTTTAACCTTATCAATTAGATTTAACTCTAAGTTAAATAATTTAACTTTTATCGTGCCTTTTTGTTTTCTTACACTATATGGTTAATAAACTTACTATATCAATCCAAAAGAACCCCAAGATGTTTATTATTGATATATATAACCTTATCTAAGACATTTTGCCGAAACTTATATTTTTAGGAATAAAATAACAATTAATAATATAATATTTGTTTTAAAAACTAATTTATGTCAATTTTGACACTATTTGGTAAATGATTTTTATGAAATTAATAACAGAATGATAAGTTCTAAAAAAGTCACTTATATAAACAATACCATTTCATATTAACCTAGAAAATTAATTTAAGTCATAAAAAGTCTCAAATTACATTTATTTGGGAATTTATAACATCAATTATGTCAATATTTCTTTAATAAGACAATTACTACATCATCTTTGTGTCATAATAAATGATAATTATTTAATCCCTAAAAATTATAAATAAATTCCTATGATGTATATAATTGTATTATATTTCTGGAGACTATTCATGTTCTAAGTTTCATGAAGTTTATAACTAAATTAAAATTATTATACTTATAAGATTTAAGAAAGTGACATGTAGTCACATTCTTTGGTTTTAATAATAATTAAATTATTTTCATGGACAAAAGTCCATAAAATGAATCTAATCCGACACTTAGGTTATATGGGTCTACTTTTAGCCATACAATATGATTTTTCCAAGTGTTAGGGTAATTTTATAATCTTATATTTACCCTTAATTACCCGATTTACCTTTAACTATAGTAAATAAAATTTACCGTAGTTACTATTCACAATGCCCAAAAATAAAAAGTAGCTTATTAACATAATTTGGACCCAATGATTCTAAATATGGAATCCATTTTTTCAAATTCAATACACAAAAGATGCAGAAATTAAATTAAAATTAATCTCGTTGTCGATAGAAAACGGGTTTTTCTTTAAAACATTGCAAAAGATTGAATTGTTTTAACCTACGAATTCAAGGTAAAATCAATGCTAATGATATACATTATATTAAATGGTAAAAATATATTCTATTTATACTTTAAAACCATTCAATATTATAATTTTACCACATAAGATATTACGATGAAAAAAGTTGTTTTTAATTAAAATATAAAGTGTTTTTACTATTCATTAAAATATGAAAGTTATCAGAAAAATATCAAAAATTTATCTAATGTAAATTTTTATATCCTGATTCAAAAGAAGAATTTTATTTTTGTCAAATTGAACATATAAAAATTTCAAAAACTAGATTTAAAGTGGGTGCACCATCAAAAGGCGGCAAAACTGCATTTTTTAAAAAATACTTATTTTACCCGAAAAAATTATTTTGTTCTTATACCATGTTCTAGAAAATGTGAAAGATGAATAATAATGTTATAAAATTAAAAATTTAGTTAATACTATTCATAACGGCTAGTTCATGACAATATTATAATAATATATCATTGTTTATTAAAACCCGATATTGCGTACAACACACGCTATCGAGGAAGGTCGCGATTGCATGTAATGCAAGCCAAGTCAGGGTTACGTGTTGTGAAAGAATCTTTCGTTGTTTCGTATAACAGAATCCAACCATATTACATTTATACATTGAATATATATATTTATATACTCAATGTTTTGTAGAATAACTATTATCAAAATTGTGTGTAACACGATCCAAGAATAGTGTTGTGTATACTGCAAGATAATACGGAGTTGCGTATAGCGCAAGGTAATATTGGTGTAGAATACAACACAAGACATTAATGAAATTAAAAGAATATTTTCATAAAAGCTCGGGGTGTTACATTCTACCCCCCTTAAAATGAATTTCGCCCTCGAAATTCGCTGGGGTTATAAATGGTTTACTACTCGAAAGTTTGTTTAATAGAAATCCACATCGTAAAAACGAATACAAAAATATGGCTTTAAAAACTAAAGTATGAAATGTAACGGTTACCCAAATTAACTCATCACTGGGTTTCCATGTAGGAGAACATAGGTGAAAATATAGATATAGAAGAAAAATCTAACCATCAAGTTCTGATGGAGAGTGGTAGAGAACATGGTTATGAAAAAGCCAACAATCGCAAAGCCATAAATTTGTGATGATCTAGGGTACCATCTGATTCATCAGATATAAGATCACTATGACAACATTTTTGGTTTTCAAAATCATTTCCCTAAAGTTGAAGAATTTGAATTAAAATAAATACTTACTTTATTTTGGTACAATCTCACTGTTGTTCGTACTTTGAACAATTTCCACTTCATCTCTTAAAGAAATGAAGTTGAATTTGTTATTCATGAAGTGTTAATTGATCATGCGATAGAATGATGGGTCATTCCATCTGTTTCAAAAAATGGTTATAAAAAGTTATCAAATATAAATAAGTCCATCTATGGCGAGGTTAATCGTATACGATTCCAAGAATGAACCTATACTTCATATATCATACCGCATAATAAAATAAAACTAGTTTCTACTAAACAGGGACTTCCTGTAGGCCAGTGGTAGGCGATAAAGGCCAGTCGCACTTCAGTTGTGGGTTCGATTCCCACAGCCTTGTTCAACGCGATGGGCTGTCGACCATTCTGCAGGTTGTCCTTTTTCTAAAACTACATTACTATATCATCCAATCAATAATATCGAAAAAAGGTTCTATCCTTAAACAGTACTAACTTATGTCCAACATAATCCATTCCAATATTTAGGGTTATCTAAAATACTTCGGTCCAAGCTCATTGTATAAATAAAATGATTACTTGAAATGTCACATATCAATCACGTGAATGCCATCATTTATCCAAAAGATATATGTGAATAACTTAATCATGTATTCTCTTAAAGAATGAATACCCATTGAATCTTAGTGAAAACATGAATGCAGTTAAAAGTTAACACTTTCAACATACCAAAATCCAAAAATTCTATATAGTCAAACCATGATATAACCTTCTCCTTATATCAGTCATGATCTCATGAATACTATCAAACATTTAATTTTCTCCTTATCCCTACATTATGTGCATATCATCTACTTTCCAAAAATACTGGTACCATTCATCACATACTTTCAAAACTTAAGGAAAGACAACAGTGTAACAATACTTAGATGTCTCTTTATTCCATAGTACCATGAGATTACTTATACAACATTACACTTGATAAACATGTAATCATTCCACTACATTCTTAAACCATTGACTGAGCTTCAACAATTCTTTCATCTCACATATCATTTGTAGTCTCATCATCATCATCAACATAAATACTACCCATATGACCATACTGATTCTCTTCATGAGACTTTCCCTTAGGGCATTGGTTTGCATAATGCCCGTACATTCCACATTTAAAACATTTAACCATTGTTGATGTCGTAGCAATACCATTATCCTCATCCCTGGTGTTAACTGAACCTTTTCCTTTTCACTTACTAGATTTGTGTCCTTCTTTTCCACACCCAAAGCATCTTCCAGTTCCTTTGAAACATTCTCCTTGATGCCTCTTCCCACATGATTTACATAGGGGAAATTGAACTTTCTTTCCTCTATGATCATCACGAAACTCCATCTTTCTCTTATTAGCCGAGTTAGGAAACTTACCAAATTTTACTTTATTGATCATATTATGAGATTTCTGATTCGGCATAATAATTATGTTTGGACCTCCAAATCCCATTTCATTTGGTTTCTCATGAAGAATATCATTCCATTGTCCATCATATCCTCCATTATCGTGAATCATCTTGTTTCCAGCCATTTTCTAAAACCCAAAAAGAATAGTGCGAGAGGAAAAAATCATAATAAAGGGGGAGTAACTTCAATATCTAATATCTTTGGTTTAATCTAATATCGTTACCATAGTTCTAGGACTATATACTATATGTATACTTATCCTTAGGGACATCCCTAGACATACCTTAGAAATATCTCTAGGGATCCCACTAACGTTTTCACATCCTAGTTTCCAAAGGTTGACTAAACCTTTCCTCTGATACCAACTGTAGAGACCTGAACCCTGACGTACATGGAAATTACATTACCTTTGCCGAATACTTAGTACATAACAAAAACAAACACACAAGGATCGTAATAGTTTAGTGTCTTTGGAAACTCGGAATATAATCTTCTAATCGTGGTGAAAGATCTTCAAAATATCCCATAAAGATCTTCCCTTTTTTTACCTAAAACCTTTCTTTATATCCTGGGGAAAATAAAACATAAAAGGGTGATCTCAAATTCCCCGTAAAGGTAAATAAAAGAAATATCAATCGAATCATATTCATAAGAACACAACATTTTGGAAATCTTAACCTGCAAAAGAGAGCATAATTTCATAACATGGGATAAATCATAGTAGTGAAATGTAATCCCAATAATCATAACTTAAAACATGAAACTTTGTGGAATACACACATAATCATATAAAATCATATCTTATTAGTCAAGACTCATTGCCAAGACTATCTTAGTGGACAAAGTCCATTTCTGAACCGAGTCACCCTCGTTTCAGTCCTGGTTCACTGAACCGGTATAACCTATCGTTCCAGCCATGTATATCTCATTAGATATAAAAGCTTTACCCAATGAATTGGAGGGATATATAGGTCCCACCCATCTCATAATGATACCATTCATATGTGTGCCACAAAATCATAAACCATACATCATTGCATAACCCATGTAATAAAAATGGGATTCTTAAACAATATGACATCATAAAACAATTCATATAAGATAAAGGAATTCATAAAAATAATTCCATCACAACATAATCAAATCAATTTAATAATAGGTATAGAAACAGAACCCTTTATTATCTTAGATGGAAAATAATTTTGATAAAACACTTGAACTCCATTCTTGAGGAAAATATCCTTTCTACTTCAAAAACACTTTCCTATATTTAACATGTTATAAAATTTTAAACTAAAAGAAGTTGATTAAAAATAAACTTGAAAACTTGTAAGGGAAGCTTCTTGGAAATAATGTTTTAAAAATCCATTCATGCTGTATAAGTTAAAAGAAAACATTCTTCTCGTACTTTTGTCGGAAAAGTCAAAAAGTACCTCGTACGAAAAACGAAAAAAGATTCCTGTCATATCTTTTACAAAAAACACACCGAAGGGTAAAATTGGATATAAACTACTTTAGAAGGATATAAATATTACATATTTAGGAAGCATGGATGTGGATGATAAAATACACCCCAGTAAATACCAAAGTATAAACAATCTCGGATAAAAATGAGATTGTGATATTTCCCTTACCTTAAGTCTGATTTGCTTCGTAAGTGTCCGAACCTCCTGTATAATGATTTAAATAATATCATTAACTTATTACAGAATCATATTCATTGTTATGATATCATATATGGTTCACTTATGACTTTATATTACCCGTTCTTTTGTAAATTCCATGTTAAAGAAGCGTTTTGGGTAAAATCATTTCATTTATCGTAAGTGTTTGGACTTATTGTTCTTGACATTATTATTACTTATATCATGATTTACTTACTTCCAGAATATAAAACATCATTTATATATCATATATATTCAGTATATATATATATATATATATAATAGATAGATAAATGAAATGAAACACACCGTTCATGGAGACGGTAGTCCGTCCGTACGCATGAACGCTGTTTTCCTTTCCTTATTGTCTTGAATGGAAGTAAGTAGATGACATATATATATAAATAAATCCAGTAGCTTTATAATGTCATATATTTCATTATTATTTCTTATATATACTTTATAATCATTCTTAAATGTTTAACATGGAGAATGAATCTCATCGCGTCGTGGAGACGGTAGTCCGTACGTACGCACGAGCGATGATATCGTTCTCATGATGTGAACTTGTGTTGAAGTGTATGTATAATATTTCAGTATCAATATCACTTTATAATAATAATATATAGTTACTCATTACACCATTATACCCATCCAATTAAGGTGGTGGCAGAAAATAGATTACACCACGGCATGGAGACGGTATTCCGTACGTACACACGCGCGGTGATTTCCTTTTTCTGTAGGATGGATAGAAGGTTAATTAGAGTTGTTTAATATTTATAATAACATATCAGTATATAATAAATACTGATTTTATTACTTTATCATGAAACAACTAAAGAAGAAGAAGTTGAAGAATAAAGAAATTGAAAAAGATCGGTAATGGATATTACCTCTTTTTGATGCGCCTTTTCTTAACCTCCACTTAAAGAACTAAGGATGGTCTTTGAAGAAGACCAGGAGCTCTAGGATGATACTAGGGAAGTGGAGAAGATTTTTTGGCTGGGTTTGGCTGAGATTGAATGCTCAAATTGGTGTGAGGAGGAGAGGGAGGAGGTGCCCTTTTATAAGGGAGGAGAGGGGAACCTTAGGAAAATCTCAAAATATTATTTTATATTAAGGTCAAATTCGGTTTATAATGGTTCCAAAGGGTCTTATTTCTAAGATAAAGTGGGGATGGGTCGGAATCCTCTCATCAAATAGGATTTAGATAAGTTTAGGTTATTATTTTAACCTTATCAATTAGATTTAACTCTAAGTTAAATAATTTAACTTTTACCGTGTCTTTTTGTTTTCTTACACTATATGGTTAATAAACTTACTATATCAATCCAAAAGAACACCAAGTTGTTTATTATTAATATATATAACCTTATCTAAGTCATTTGGACGAACCTTAGATTTTTAGGAATCAAACAAACAATTAATAATATAATATTTGTTTTAAAAACCAATTTATGTCAATTTTGACACTATTTGGTACATGATTTTTATGAAATTCATAACAGAATGATAAGTTCGAACCAAGTTACTTATATTAACAATAACATGTCATAGTAACCTAGAAAATTAATTTAAGTCATAAAAAGTCTCCAATTACATTTATTTGGGCATTTATAACATCAATTATGTCAATATTTCATTAATAAGACAATTACTGCATCATCTTTGTGTCATAATAAATGATAATTATTTAATCCCTAAAAATTATAAATAAATTCCTATAATGTAGATAATTGTATTATCTTTCTGGATACTATTCATTTTCGATGTTTCATGAAGTTTATCACTAAATTAAAATTATTATACTTATAATATTTAAGAAAGTGACATGTTGTCACATTCTTTGGTTTTAATAATAATTAAATTATTTTCATGGAAAAAAGTCAATAAAATGAATCTAATCTGACCCTTAGGTTATATGGGTCTACTTTTAGCCATAAAATAGGATTTTTCCAAGTTTTAGGGTAATTTTATAATCTTATATTTACCCTTAATTACCCGATTTACCTTTAACTATAGTAAATAAAATTTACCGTAGTTACTATTCACAATGCCCAAAAATAAAAAGTAGCTTATTAACATAATTTGTACCCACTGATTCCAAATATGGAATCCATTTTTCCAAATTCAATACAAAAAATATGCAGAAATTAAATTAAAATTAATCCCATTGTCAAAAGAAAACGGGTTTTTCTTTAAAACATTGCAAAAGATTGAATTGTTTTAACCTACGAATTCAAGGTAAAATCAATGATAATGACATAAATTATATTAAATGGTAAAAATATATTCTATTTATACTTTAAAACCATTCAATATTATAATTTAACCACATAATATATTACGATGAAAAAAGTTGTTTTTAATTAAAATATAGCGTGTTTTTACTATTCATTTAAATATGAAAGTTATCGAAAAAATATCAAAACTTTATCTAATGTAAATTTTTATATCCTGATTCAAAAGAAGAATTTTATTTTGTCAAATTTTACATATAAACATGTCAAAAATTGGATTTAAAGTGGGTGTGCCATCAAAAGGCGGCAAAACTGCATTTTTTTAAAATACTTATTTTACCCGAAAAATTTATTTTGTTCTTATATCATGTTCTAGAAAATGTGTAAGATGAATAATAATGTTATAAAATTCAAAATTTAGTTAATACTATTCATAATGGCTAGTTCATGACAATATTATAATAATATATCATTGTTTATTAAAACCTGGTATTGCGTACGACACACGCTGTCGAGGAAGGTCGCGATTGCGTGTAATGCAAGCCATGTCAGGGTTGCGTGTTGTGAAAGAATCCTTCGTTGTTTCGTATAATAGAATCCAACTATATTTCATTTATACATTCAATATATATATATATATATACTCAATGTTGCATAGAATAACTATTATCAAAATTGTGTGTAACACGATCTAAGAATAGTGTTGCGTATACTACAAGCTAATACAGTGTTGCGTATAGCGCAAGGTAATCTTGGTGTAGAATACAACACAAGACATTAATGAAATTAAAAGAATATTTTTCATAATACCTTGGGGTGTTACATACTCCATGCAATCTTACCACTTCCTTTACATATATCCTGGCAAGCTGATCCAGAGAGAAATCCTCTCTAATAGCAATGAAGTGTGCAGACTTGGTAAGACGATCAACTATGACCCAGATAGCATTATTGCCTTTGGATGTTTTAGGAAGTCCTGTGACAAAGTCCATAGTGATATTTTTCCATTTCCATTCGGGTATGGGTAATGGTTATAACATCCCCTTAGACTTCTGTCTCTCAGCTTTAACTTACTGACAAACCAAGCATCGAGAGACATATTCAGCAACATCTCTTTTCATTTCATCCCACCAGAAGTACTCTTTCAGGTCCCTATAAATCTTCGTGCTTCCATGATGAATAGAGAATGAAGAACTATGAGCCTCATCCATCAACTCCTTCTTTAATTCCGGGATGGGAGGAACACAAACCCGATTCCTGAACATTATTATCCCATCACAATCAAGGTTGAATTCAGGAACATTTCTCACCTTCTTTTGTAACTCGACATCTTCTTTATATGCCTCTTTAATCTTCACATGTATAGATGGTTGAAAATTCATTTGAGAAAGATAAGATTTTTCCCCTTCCATTATAATTCCCAGATCCATCCTTTGTAAATCCATAAATATTGGATCTTTTGTGATCCTCATCATGGATAAACTGGCATGGTCTTGTCGACTTAATGAATCTTCCACCTTGTTTGCTTTACTAGGGTGGTAATGGATTGAGAAGTCATAATCCTTAATCAGCTCCAACCATCTTCTTTGACTCATATTCAGCTCCTTTTGTGTGAAAATATACTTTAAACTTTTATGATCAGTATAAATGTCACATTTTTCTCCATAAAGATAATGCCTCCAAATCATTAATGCAATGATTACCGCAGCTAACTCCAAATCATGTGTTGGGTAATTTTGCTCATGGATTTTCAACTGTCATAAGGCATAAGCTATCACCATATCATTTTTCATATGAACACACCCCAATCCCTTCTTGGATGCATCACTATAGATCACAAAACTTTCTCCACTACAAGGCAGTGTGAGCATAGGTGCACTGGATAACCTTCTTTTCAACCCCTTGAAATTCTCTTCACATTCTTCCGTCCAAACAAACTTAACTCCTTTCCAAGTCAACTTGGTGAGTGGATTAGATAATCGTGAAAAAAAAATCACAAAACGTCAATAATATCCAGACAAACCAAGAAAGCTTCGGATTTCAGTTACTGTTGTTGGTTTCGACCATCTTTCGATAACCTCTGTTTTTGCTGGATCCACAAATATCCCCTCTTTTGAGATTATGTGACCCAAAAATGCAACTTTTTGAAGTCAAAATTCACACTTGGTAAATTTGGCATAAAGTTTCTCCTTTATCAGGGTCTTCAATATAATTCTCAAGTGATCTTCATGTTCTTCCTTGCTCTTTAAATAGACCAGAATATCGTCTATAAAGACTACCACAAATTGATCAAGATAGTGTCTAAAGACTCTATTCATCAGATCCATGAAGATAGAAGGGGCATTAGTAAGACCAAATGGCATCACTATAAATTCATAGTGTCCATACCTTGTACGGAAAGCCGTATTTGGCATCACCCTTTTATGTTTTCTTTTCCCCAGGATATAAATAAAGGTTTTAGGTAAGAAAAAAAAGGGGAAGATCTTTATGGGAGAAGTTGAAGATCTTTCACCATGATTAGAAGATTGCGTTCCGAGTTTCCAAAGACACTAAACTATTATGGTCCTTGTGTGTGTGTTTTTGTAATGTACTAAGTATTCCGAAAAAGTAATGTAATGTCCATGTACGTCAAGCTTCGGGTCTCTATATTATTTGTAGGTAATAAATCAAATAGTACAAACTATAAATGGATATTTACCTTTACATTTACATATTTGATCTTTGCACTCCTTTTCTTTGTGTTTTTTCGAAAGTAGACCCATCCCATGTTAGAAAATAATACGAATGGGATAAATTTAAAATTCATTATAATATAGAAAACTATTTAGAAATTTCAACTTAATTTTCCAACATTTTCATAAAACATTCATACACATCACCATGAACAGAGCATATCCAATAAAGTGTCTTCTCCATTGAAAAAAAACCCTAACATCCAATTATCACTGATAAAAATAATTAAGGTTAGTGGTATTTTATGTTAAAAGAGAATGAAATCTTTGAGAGAGATGTGTTTCATACCTCTCACAAAAAGGCATCATCCAACATTGTGTGACTATATTAGGTTCAAGTCCTTCAGCAATATAAACCATTCTTTATTCCTCATCCAATGCACATGCTTCAGGGGAAATCAAATGCGGGTCCATGATCCCATATACATCTGCCCGCTCATTCTTCTCACATATGTTATAAAGATACCTAATACAAAACAGACATAAGTATATATTTTTAATAAATATAACACAGGTAAATGGTGTTAAGACGTACATGGAAAAAATCTGCACCATGTTGATGCCCAACTTATCTCCAGTAACAAGCTCCATGATATTAGCTTTCATAATCAACACAGGTATTGCACGTCCACAAACATGAGCTTCCCTTGGAAATTCATAATGATCCGCCAACAAATTTGAATATCTTGACAACCTATCAAAACCACTTGAATCTGTATCTGATGTCATAGCCATTTGTCTTTGTTATTGTCTATACAGTATTTCTTTAACATTGAAGTATTCCAGTAAAAATAAATAGAAAAATATATTAGTTTTCAAATGATAAAACAACTTTAATAAAAAAATAAAATAGAAGATATAACATACATACCTCTATGATAATGAGTCGGAGAAGTCTGGATGGCCAAATTAAAAAAATGGTCGATACTATGTCCAACTGTTGTCACCTCATCTGTAGGTAATGGTACTCGAGCTGATCTATCTATAATATCCTGTACAGTGACCCTCTGATTCTATACCTCTAATTGTCGATGATGAACTGTATTTCTTATACAATATACCAATCTACATGCAACTATATGATGTTAAGGATCATCAACATGAAACTCGCAATAAGTAGGAAGCTGCGGTGGAAGAGTAGGATAAAAAATGGGGTCCGTAGGCTGAGTTGGGGGAGTGGGAGATATTGGCGGAGGTGGAGGATAAATAATGGGGTCTGCAAGGGGAGGTAGAGGAGTGGGAGCTGTAGTCTGAAATTGTATTTACATGTCTACAAACATATACTGTACTGATGCTCTAATATTTTCCTCCATAGTCACATTAATATTATGAACTTCAGCATCCAAGGATTCTATTTTTTATAAACACCCTCAACATAAGTAGTTGAGGAATGTGGCAACACTTTTCTTACCGATAAACCTGCCGGATATCCTCGTACACGACCAGGATGTTGGGGATTTCCCAATGCTGCAGATATAATATCTTTCCTCCCAGTAGTTGTAAATACCCCCTGTGAGCTCTTCTCCTCAAGAGAATCCTGTATTAATTAATTGAACATTTCTGTATTGATTGAAATTATATTAAGAGGAATAGTTAAATTAAATAAATAAAACAGATATCTTACAATCCTCTCAGATACGATTCTCAAATCTTCCGAAAGATATTGCCCTTTTTTCCCATCTGATCTCTCGTCAATTTTTCATGTCTAGATAGAGGGGATGGAGGGGCCACCTCTCTAGAGCTTGAAGACTCAGCTCTTAGTTTTTGTAATTTTTTCTCCATCATTTGTTCTTCAAATAATGTATACCCTCCATGAGATAAACTATGAGGGTATACATTTTTAGATTGGATCTCCTGATGAGATTACCATATTTTTTGTAAATTAATAATAAGAAATCATTAACAAAAGAGTAATAAGATCATTTATATAAGAAAGATTATTAAAGTTTACATTTCCCTTACAAAAAATGATTCTTTTCTTCTACTTTCAACAAAATTTCTCCATGTGTCTTCATCTATGAAAGGATATATATATGACATGTATTATCCTGACTTCTATGACAAAAAATGAAATCAGATGTGATGGTTGATTTGAAATCCCTCCATCTCCTGGCAGCCATCGATAAGCATTTCTTCCTGACTCCTCTAGTGTCAGGAATATAAAAATTCATCTGATAAAGAAGAGGTTAAACATATTATATTTACTAGAAACATTTAAATAATAGGAAAACAATAGCAAAAGATCTTCCCAAAATCGTCTCCCAAAACTGAAATATTATCGCTTTGTCCACACTTCTCCAGTCATCATACAAAATGCTTACTTTTCTCTTACCCTGAGTGGATACAAAACTCATAAAATCTTTTGAATTTGGAACTCTAGGAATATCATCCTCATCAAACTCAATGAGTATCCTCTAATATTGTATACGGGAGAGTGATAATTTTGATAAACGTGTGCACCCGTGTTTAACAACTCTTGAACTCTTTTTAGTAATGGGATCACATGAGGGAGATTGGGGAACATCAAGAGGAGCATGTGAATGTTCCTCCCCAAGGGTATGACCAATATCATCTCCAAAATCATGTGGTTGATCAACTGATTGATCTGTCATTATCCTTCAAATCAAAAAAACAAGCATTAGTTCAAAAATATACAAATTCAAATATTTTAATACTACTGTAATCAGAAAATAGAAAACCTTACTAAGTTACATAATAGTAAAAATGGTTAATATGGTAAGAATGTTAAATAATGGTAAAGATGGTAAAGATAGTCAAGATAGTAAACACGGTAAACATGGTAAACCTGGTAAACATAGTAAACATGGTAAAGTAATTGTCACTGAAAGAAATAATAAATATATAATTATGTAATGGTAAACATGATAAAGTAAACTAAACAAAATTAAAACATGGTAAACCTAATAAACATGGTAAACATGGTAAACTAATTTTCACTGAACAAAAAAATAGACATATAATTAATGTAATGGTAAACATTATAAAGTAAATTAAACAAAAATAAAACAAACAAAAACTTATATTTATTTTGTTTTAATACATGTTTTAATAAATAAAAAACTTACAATATCTACCATTTTATGAAAATAATAAATGTAAATAAGAAATAAACAAATGTTACCTATAATTTTATTAATGTAAAAATGGATTGTTTTCCCAAATTCCTTCATCATGATCGTTCCTTATGGCACAAACCATGTCTTCAACATGATCATCATTAGGTTCTGTTAATCTTTCCATGGATGTAGGGATCTCACATAAATCAGCATCTTCATCAAGTTTATACTCACCAACATATTGTTTTTTCCCTTGTAAAACAACATCCCAATGCATATCTTATTGATCTACTACATAGAAAGTTGTTTTTCATCTGTTTCCATTATAAAAGAATCAGCTGTGTCTTCTAATCTATTCAGATTAACAACTGTCATTCCAAATTCATCGTGTCTGACACTGTTTTTACCAATAAACCATTTACAGATAAAAATAGGAACTCTAATTTTAAATTAATCCACCTCCCATATGTCTTCAATCACTCCATAATATGCACTTTATGCTGAAATTGGTTTTTTGTCCTTAACACTCGAGAAATGCATTGCTTCTACAAACACCAATACACCACTATTATGAACTTCACTACTATTGTCCTGATCTTTCGTATGAAATGTATAGCCATTAATGTCATAACCAGACCATGTTATCACATTTAATCATGGACCACCCACTATCCATTTTAATGTCTCTGATATATCTGATCTACCAAGAAAGGACTTTTTAAAACCAGGACAAAAAAAATTTGTTGTGCGAATTCAAAATCCACATTTCCTTCTTCTTTGGATGACATTGATTCAACTCATTAATATGCAATGTGATATATGGTTGAGCATAAGCTATGTTATTCAAGATTTATGATTCTAACTTCTTTATCTATTCAGCTGACAAAGATTTTACTTTCAACCCACTAATCCCCTTTCCCTAATTATTAACTCGTTCATGGTGAGATGGAGGAAAACCTATGTGTTGCGCCACAGCCAAGTAGCTGATACAAAACTCTGCAACCTCCTCAGAAATATACTTTTCAATAATGGAGGCTTCAAGTCGATATGGATTCTTAACATACCCCTTCAATAGTTTCATATACCTTTCAAAAGGATACATCCAACGAAGAGATACAGGTCCATAAAGCTTTATTTCTCGAACAATATTAATCATTAAATGCACCATTATATCAAAAAAAAGTTGGAGGAAAATACATTTCCAATTGACAAAGTATAAAAATTTCATCATTTTCCAAAATGTTCAAAGCATTCACATCAATCACCTTATTAAAAATTGAATTGAAAAAATCACACAACATCATTATAGTCTTTATAACATGGATGTGAAATATTCCATGCAATGCAACTGGTAGAAGTTGTTACATCATGACATGACAATCATGATATTTCATACCAATCAACTTCAATCCCTTTAATGAGACACATTTTTTTACATTTGAAGAATAACCATGAGGCACTTTGATATCATGAAGACACTGAAAAAAGACAATTTTCTCCCTCTTTGATAATGTATGAAAAGGCGGGGGAAGAAATGTTCATCTTCCATTGGGAGTGGGAGCTAACTCCAAACGTATTCCCATTGATAGTAAGTCTATTCTTGAATTCAACCCATATTATTTATTTAATTTAATATCTAACAATTTTCCAATCAAACTATCACATATATTCTTATCCACCTGCATGACATCAATATTATGTTTAACTTCATGATATCTTCAATATGGTAGCTCAAAAAATATTGACCTTTTCTTCCAAATATGTCTATCATTACCATATTTCTATGTCTTTCCCAATGTCACATCATGGTTTTTCACCCTCTCAAAATACAGATCAGGGGATAATGGTTTTGGAGCAATATCAAATTCTTGTAGTCCATTTAATGCCTTTTTTATTCTTCTATAAGAGTTATCCATAAGAAAAAATTTTCAATGACCCATGTACATTGTTTTCCTCCCATGATGAAATTGACAATATGACGTCTGTTGTTCACAAATTAGACATGATTCATGCCCTTTAACACTATATCCAGAAAAATTTCCATATGCTGGGAAGTCATTTATAGTGAACAAAAGCACTGTATGCAATTAAAAATATTCCATTTTATAATAATCATACACCCTAATACCATCCTCCCATAAAAGTTTCTAATCATCAATTAACGGTGACAAGAAAACATCAATATCATTGTCAGGTTGCTTCGGACAAGATATCATTATACTCAACATGACATATTTTCACTTCATACAAAATTCAGAAGAGAGGTTGTAAATTACCAATAAAACAGGCCATGAACTATGTGTGATTCTGAGGGTCTAGTATGGATTCATTCCATCTGTGCACAACCCTAGTTTGAGATTTCTAATTTCATTTCCAAATGTAGGATACTGCTCATCAATTTTCTTTCATTGTGGACAATCAGCAGGATGACATATTTCCCCATCACATAACCGCTCATCATCATTTCATCTTAACCATTTTTTCATCATGTGAATTAGCAAATAAACGTTTGAAACGATGAATTATTGGAATATACCAAAATACCTTTTAATGGATATTTGTATTCTCTACATCAACCTGTGATTTTTCTTTCACCTTATACCGTGATGCCCCACATTTAGGACACTCTGATAGAAATTAATATTCCTTCCTATATATCATACAGTCATTCAGACATGCATGTATTTTCTTGTATCTCAATACCATCGGGAATAATAATTTATTGGCCTTATAATAGGAATCTAGAAGATAATTATCTTTTGGAAGAACGTCTTTCATCAATTGTAGCAGATCTGTAAAACTTATATCACTCCATCCATGTTTCCCCTTTAGGTTAATCAATCTTACCACCGCTGAAAAAACCGTAAAATCTGTACAACCAGGATATAATGGTTTTCAGCATCACCATATAGACACGCAACTATTGGTTCTATCTCAATTTGTTCTGCTGCAATATCACGAATCATTTCTTCAAGTCCATCAGAGTCACCATCTTGAAAATCATCATCATCAGTGACATTTCGTCCAGTTTCACCATGCCAAATCCACGGGCAATAACTCAGATTAAAACCATTACAAATAAGATGATCTTTTATCTCTATACTTTTCAACACTACATATTCAAACATTTCAGGAATGGACAGAAAAAAATGTCACTACTTGGAACATTTCGTTTAGCAAATTCCAAAAAGGCATCAACACCTTCCTCATATTCATTGCTCATTCGATGTTCCTAATCCAACTTCGACTCATTATTACCTATAACAAATATCAAAATTATACATCTTTTTAAGATAAGACAAATATATGTTTATATGAAAAAAATCATAATTTGAATGTAAAAAAATTTTGAAATATAAAACATATCTATGCGTATTTAAAAAAATATACTTGAATATGATTTTAAAAAAAATATAGTTAGATATAACAACTTCAATTTCCATGGAATCAAATAAAACCATGGGGCCTACAATGGTTGATAGAAAATTAGAGAAAATGGAGTAAACCTGAGAATCAAATCAAATTTAAAATGAAAAATCGGATGGAGAAAATCACAATGTAAAGCCAATCATCACGGCACAATGGGGTCAGGATAACTACACATATTTGAATACCACGACATGGTCTCCCACATAACCGATAATATTCTCATAGTTGAGGACTAGTCAAAATATATATAACTAAATGGAATAATAGTGCAACACTAATATCCATGAAACAATACAATCATCATGTCATAATCTCACAAACCACAATGCAATAGTCAATCCCAACTGACACTTATCCCCCACCCCCTTGGACACCCCTTGGAAACCTTGGATAGCCCCCACCCCATGGAAACCACCCTCCACCCCCTTGGACACCCCTTGGACACCACCACCCCCTGGGAAAGCCCCCCACCCCCTAGACACCACCCCCACCCCCTTGGACACCCCCTGGACACCACCACCCCCTGGACAGCCCCCCCCCCCCACCCCTGGACACCACCCCCACCCCCTTGGACACCCCATGGACACCACCACACCCTTGGACAACCCCCACCACTTAGGAAACCACCCCCACCCCATGGACAGCTCCCCCCCCCCACCCCTTGGACACCCCACCCCTCTTGGACACCACCACCCCTCCTGGACACCACCACCCACCTCCTACCCCCTTGGACACCCCCTAGACACCGCCAACCCTCTGGACAGCCCCCGGACAACCCCCAAACCCTCTGGATAAGCCCCACCCCCTTGTACAACCCCCCATCCCTTAGACACCCCCACCCCCTTGGACCCCCCCCCCCCACACACACCCCTGGACTGACTACCCCCCCCCCCCCCCACCTGCATGGACACCCTGGACACCCCCAACCCTCTAGACAACCCCTAGACTCTATGGAAACCACCCCCACCCCCTTGGACACCTCCCCTGGACACCACCACACCCTTGGACAGCCCCCACCTCTCTAGATATCCCCCACCCCCTGGACAACCCCCACCCCTCTAGACAGCACCCCCACCCCCTTGGACACCCCCAACCCTCATGGACACCACCCCCACCCCAACCCCCTTGGACACCCCCTAGACACCCCCAACCCTCTAGATATCCCCCACCCCCTAGAAAACCCCCAAAACCCTCTGGATATGCCCCACCCCCTTGGACAGCCCCCCCCCCCCCCCACACCTTCGACACCCCACCCCCTTGGACCCCCACGCCCCACACACACACCCATGGACTGACCCCCCCCCCCCCCCCCACCTCCATTGACACCCTGGGCAGCCCCCAACCCTCTGGATAGCCCCCAAACCCCTGGACAGCCCCCCAACCTTTGGAAATCCCCCCAGAACCATGGTATTTTAACCTCAAGCTACTAGTTTTGGCATATCTAGGGATTTTAACCTCAAGCTACTAGTTTTGGTATCATGCCATTATTCAAAATGATAACCATGAACTACATCTCCTACTATTCTAAAATGCTCTATTGTTCAATAAATCGGGTTTTAATAGCATATGAAGATTTATAATAGTCCATGAGAATAAGTGACGTAAATAGTTTATGGAATAACAAAAAGTTATACCCAAAATAGAAACAACCAAGGATCCAAAACAAACATTCCACCATGAAAAACCCTATATACATATGAAATAAATCACACCGGTACACAGAATGGGTGTATCACAATGATTTAGATATAAATTGCAGTAATATAGGTGAATGAGCTCATTAGTTGTCAATAACAACCAATATTACCATAAATATAGGGCATCTGTGAAAAAAAACAAACGAAATATAAGTAGGTGAGGCTTACATGAATACCGCGAGTTGATCTAATAGATCTGGTGATAATAAATAAGATGATGATGTCAAAACGAGGTAAGAGGGTTTGAAATCGAAGAATCTTACCTAGTTTAAACAAAAAAAAATCAAAAAACGTAAATATAGACTTTCTGAAAAAAAACGAACGAATTAAAGTTGTGGGAGGCTTACCTGAGTGTTGCAAGTGGAGATGATAGATTCGAGGAGAGTGAAGATGATAAAATATGATGAAAAAATGAGTTTAATGAAACATGATCGAAGAGTCGATTCTAGGTTTTCCGCACGAGAGAGACAAGTTGCAGGTATGTCGATCAAAAAATCAGAAAAGACAATCCACAGTACGTGATAAATTTTTTAAGTGTTTTATAACGTCGGTTATTTAATAACTGACTTTATAAACTATTTTATTACATTTATAACATCAGTTAATATAATAACAAATGTTATAAATGTATCAGATACCGCATTTTTTTCGGCGGTTATTTTATAACCGACGTAAAAAAATCCGCGTGTTGGTTTTTTACAACAGTTATTCTATAACCGACGTAAAAACACATATGAAACCACAGTTTTTACGTAGGTTATTTTATAACCAATGTAAAAACAGTCGTGTGTTGGTTTTTTAGGTCAGTTATAATATAACCGACATAAAAAACTCTGTGGGTTATAACCGACGTCAAAAATGCCTTAGCTGTCGCTTTTTTGACATCGTTTATGAAATAACCGACATAAAAAAGTCGTTAGAAACCTCATTTGTTACGTCAGTTATATTATAACCGACATAAAAAATTCGGCATGTTGGTTGTTTATGTCGGTTAATTTATAACCGACTAAAAAAACCAATGAGCGGTATTTTTTATGTCTGTTATAAAAAAACCGACGTAAAAAACCACATATCACATATTTTCACGTCTATTATATATAACCGATGTAAAAAATGGTGACGTAAAAAACGTGTTCTTCACTTTAATGAACACTTTCCAACAAATTCCTATTAATACACTTAGCTACACCATTTAGATGAAGTGTATTATGAGGTCTATTATTATGTTGAATACCTTACAGCCTTCAATAATGATCAAATAGACCACAATACTCACCCCCATTATCAGTACGAATACATTTCAACTTATTACATGATTCTCTCTCAGTCGAAACCTAAAATTGTTTAAAAACACTGAGCACCTGAATTTTAGAATTCAAAACATAAACTTAATGCTTAAATGAGTAGTCATAAATAAATTTCATAAAATAAATACCACCACTAATGGTCATTTATTTCAAAGGACTATGAACATCAAAATTTATTAATTCATGTACCTATGTCTTCCTATACAAAGTATGGTTTTTGAAACGTACTCTCTTCTATTTTCCAGTAATATAATGATCACACATGTCCAATTTTAATCTATTAAAATAAGGAAGAAGATTTCTCTTGGCCAAAAAACCATTCCCTTTCTCACTAATGGGGTTGAGCCTCCTATTCGATAACTTGTATGAAAAACCGCACTCAACAATGAAAACACTGTTATGAGAAATAGAAGCTCTAGTCCAGTACAAACTTGACTGCTTCTTCCCTCAAGCCACAATTAAGGATCCCTTAGAAACATTCCTTTGTAAATTTCCCAAAGTACTGATAAAACCTTTATCATCAAGAATTATGGTAGAAATAAGATTCAAAAAACCTCAGGCACATGTCAAACATTCTTCAAATTTAGCCTACATCTTTTTCTGGTCTCCAAACAAATAAACCCAATACCAACAACATCAGTATGACCATCATTAACCATCTTAAAAATCCAAAAATCACCAAGGTTGTAAGATGTAAAGAACTCCTTCCTCGATGTCACATGAAAACAAGAACCACTCTCAATAACCCAACAATAATCACTAGAATAAATATTAATAGTCATAAAAAATAATAAGATCACCCCCTATAGAGGTAGTGAAATTATCATCTCCATCACCATTTTTCTTCTGCTGATTTTCCTTCATTCTATTCTCTATATTCATATGATAACAAAACTTCTTAATATGTCATTTATTTACACAATGATGACATTCAAACTATCTCTATTTCAACCTAGATTTTCTTCTGCCTTTGTTCTTACATTGATTGATCTGTCCCTAATTCATTTCCTAACTTACCCCCTATTCTTTGTAAGTAAAATATCTGAAGAAGATATCTATTTAGTACGTCTCCTGAAATCTTGATTCAAAATAACAAAATTAACAAAACTGGATTTCATAGCACCATTAGGAGAATCACCTGTTAGAGTAACATGAAAATTCTCCCAAGAATTGGGTAAATTATTAAACAAGAAAAACACTAAAACATCATCATCAAAAGTAATAACCATACCAGAAAATTTATCAAAACATACTTGATATTCACTCAAATAGTCATAAATAGATGTAACTTCTTTGTAGCTCAAATTCATCATTTTTTAGAGGAGAAACAATTTATTATTTCCTATCTTGGAAGCATACATAATCTCAAGATTCTCTAAAAAAGTTATTACATGAGAGATGTTGACAATATAGTTCATTGTATTGACTTGAACCCACTGAATAATGAAACCACAAACCATATCATGGTCAAAATCCAATTCTTCATCAAAAATTCTCTCTGGATTATGAGAAATAAATCTCAAAAGATGAATT